>SNQJ01S0060599.1:91024-104797 GCA_010110895.2 Picea sitchensis | reverse complement strand
GATTTTGAAGGGAATGCTTTGGCGGAGCCTAGAAATGGGCTCTACCTCAAGAAGTATTACTCATAGGCAGGTCACTGTGGGTAACTTTTTGTAACATATGTATAGTCTTTGTACTATTACTTTTTAGTTTCTTTTAGTGTTATTTTCGTGTCGTTGATGTTATCTTTCGTCATTGTGGCAGATGTCAAGTGACTCTGAGGTGTTTGTTGGGTATGCATACGGTGCTAGTTGGCACACTTGGAGGCTTGCCTCCGCAGCTTGGGTAATCTTTACACCTCAAGGCCAGTTATTATCTTCCAGAGGTATATCCTTAGGTGACACCACAAATAATGTTGCCAAGTATAGTGCAGTTATTGAGTTTCTTCATGACACTTTGTCATTGGGCATCTCTCATCTCCGGGTCTATCTCGACACTCAATTGGTTGTGTCTCAGTTAAACAGAGTATACTGGGTTCATGATCCAACTTTACACTGACAATTCTTTAGGGTACGTCTCTTAGAGCAAAACTTTGATTATATTACATATTTTCATGTTCCTAGGATATTAAACCAAGTTACAGATACTCTAGCTAATCAAATTTTAGATTGGCATCTTGCACACATATGAAATAACATTAACATAAGAATGTAAATATGTTTTTTGCACACATGATCCATAAGACACAAAAGACCAAAAAACCATATATAATATCATAAAGTAACCAGAGTACACCGATGGATGCAAGCACCTAAAAAATAGGACCAATAACAAGTCACAGGGCTTATGCCCGCAAAAAATATATACAAGTAGTGCTCGTGGCACGTTAAAATGTTTATCTAAAGTCAGGGCCAATGGGCCTTGTTATACTGATCCACAACGTTGGTTAAACGCCGAAACAACTGGACCCATGTCTGTGGTGCCCCCACTACATGAGGCTGCATAGATGGTGGTAGGTCCTCAATCTCGACCATTGGGACCATGCGAGTGAGCGCAGTAAAGTTACGCTCGAATCGTCTCAATACCCTCTCAGCCTCCCTGGCTGGAAGATATTATGCTACTATTGGTCCCCTGCAGAGGCAGGTGCGGCCCCTGGCTGAGGACGACGCCTGTTCCTCGCATAGTCAGCAGGTCGCACTGGTCCCACATCTGCACACAATAAACACATATCCATCAAATACTCTGGCATAACAAAAAAAAAATGATATATATAACAAAACAACATAAAAATTACATATAAAACAAAAAAACTACAAAGGTGGAGACTTACCCATCTCCCCTCACTCCTCACCAGGAGGTACTGGTATCTCAGGGTCTCTCGAAAAAACAATCCCAGCATAGGGGTAATCCTCTATAACTAGGATCTGTCATGACAACCATGTGAAGAAGTTATCATCAAAGGACTCATTGGTCCTTCCACCACCCTATCGCGGCAGTAATACTACCCATTGACACACAACAGGAAGCGAGTCCTGATGTCCTCGTACCACTACTCGAGGACTAAAACTCAAAACTCTCTAAAAAAAGAACGAACACAGAATGGTCCCGAACCCGAAGTTCCTATGTGTCCGCAAATGACAATCTGTCAACTGCCTTTTCATACACTCAAGCAATGTGGTACTCCAATCAAAAACTTGTGCATTTAAGCACTGGACTGCACAGTTCATTTCTGCACGGGATGCCTGATGTAGAGCAGCAGAACTAGTAATTCGACGAATAAGTAATACTATCACCTATAGCGATAAGTTAGTGATCTTGCTTATGGGAACCTGTGTGCTTGAGCGGTCTGTATCATCTACACAATATAGACCTTTCAATTCCGCTATGTTATGCGGCCCCGAAGGAAAAGTCCGGAAGTTGACTGGTTCCCCTCTCCTAGAGAGGCTAGTCAAAAAGTAAATTTCCTATACCGTGGGCACCAATGACTGCCCCTCTAACATGAATGCCTCTGCATCCGGATGCCAGTAGTAAACCAAGGCATTCAGTAGCCTAGGTTGTGCCTACATAAAAGGACATAAGAAAAACTTGAGTAACCCACATTGCATCAAAGTAGCCATAGCATTGGGGTCTTCCCCGACCAACTCACTAACCTCTTCATGCTCTCTTTCTCTCCAGTGGACATACATCCTGCAAAACAAAAAGGTTCAGGAGGGTTAACCCTTGCTTTGGAAGCCTTTTTCATTCAATAAGGGGGCCCACGCATGTTGTAATGTCGATAGTCGCATGTACACGTGTGCAGAGTTTACTCTGCCCAAATGTACATGCGGCCTTTCCTGAGACAGCTCGCGTGGACCTAGGGCCGATTTTTTAAAGGTCAACGCCCCCCTAAAAAATGAAACCTAATGCAAAAATAAAGACTTACAATGCAAGATAAGAGAGTTTGTACTTACTTGGTCCAGACAGAAGTTTGTTTCGTCCACTGTAGCTCCCAGAATCACCACTTTAATCAAAGGGGGTATTTTGGCTCCAGAGTCAATTTTCAAATCAACAATGGTGATAATGAGCTGCCAACTTCTATTTATAGAATTTTTGGCCTCTTTTTGTCACTTTTTTGGCCTCCCTTATCATTTTCTTTATACCAAAAACCATTTAGAGTGATTCAGGAGTTGCATAGGAGGGATTTGATTGGGTATTGGGATAGTTTTTTTTGAGTTTTGAGTATTTTTCGACGGTCCGTGGAAATTTTTTCCGACGATCAACTTGAGCATATAGGTTAGGTTTCTACCCTGACTTTTGTACCTTGTTGTATTTTTCCTTTGCCATAGGATCGATCCCATCAGGTTGTGACATGGAACCATCATCGCTGCTTTATAAGTGTTGCAACTTGGTGGTAGAGATTACTGGAACATGGATTCCCTAGGTAGATCCTTGCTGCATTATGGTATCCATGTTGTCTCTAAAACACTGTAGGCTCGGGAGTCCTTGTAGTTTTTTCTGAATACGAGCTTGAGCCTCATTTGCATGATTCCTCTTCGCTCTTGACCTCACCCTCAGGACTCCCAAAAAATAACGGGTCTTGTTTTAATCCCTTTTCAGACCCTCTAAACATGAAAAGATTGTTGAGCGATCTTGTGGCCTTTCACACTCATTAAACTGAAATTTGAAGTCACATCTGTCCAACGGTAGTTTACCCCTTTTTTGGTCCAGACGGTCAACTGTACGAACAAATGTATACTCTATGGAACTTCAGTTCTTTAGAAGAGTACTCTCAGGTATAATTTTATCCCTTTTTTGGGCCTGAGGGTCTAAACTTACGAAGAAGGAAACCCCACAGAGTCCATAGTTAAGCTCTTTTCAGACTCCCTAAAATTGAAAAGATTGTCGAGTGACCTTATTCTTTCACACTCGTTAAACTGGTCCAGAAGAACATTCCCGACGGAGTCCATAGTTAATCTTTTTTCAGACTCCTTAAAAATGGAAAAATGGTCGAGTGATCTTGTCCTTATCACACTCGTTAAAATGGTTTTGAATAGACGTCTTGTCGGTGCTAGTTTACCCCTTTTTCGAACCGACTAGACTATCTTCGAAAAAGGTACCCCAATGCAATCTCCTTTTATGTTTTTTCAGACTCTCTAAATATGAAAAACCACCAATCTTACCTTCTCTAGGCTCGTTAAACTTACATTGAAGGACATTACCATTCTGTGTTTTGTTAACTGCATTTGCATATCTTACACGCCAGCCTTGTAATAGTTTGCTTCTGCGTTTTAAACACCCTTGGCCCCCGAAGGATTTTTCCCGAGTATCATTATTTTGAACATCAGTCTTTTCCTTGTGCCTTGAACTTGTATGTTTGCAACACTCTTTCCTCCATTGTAATGTAACATTCCTTTATTCCTTTTTCCAAAATTATTAAAAAAAAAACAAAAAAATCAAATATACCCCAAAAAGAGGAAGGGAAAAGTATTTTCTTTATTGGTAGCATAATGAGTCACCCTTGGATAAAGCACATTTGTTTGTTTGTTCATCAAACCCTAGGATTTCATATGACCTTAGGAAGTTGTTCTCACTACATAGAGTTGTGTCCTCCCCTGTTTGGTTATTCTTCCAAACATATGGAGAGTTTGCGTTGCCTCCTGCCTCGTAAACTTATGTTAACGCCATGTTGTTTGAGTCTCATCATTTGTCGTGCTATTGTCCAAGGGAATTTTTTCACCAAGCCTGAGTCGAACCCTCTGCAAT
The DNA here is from genome assembly GCA_010110895.2 of Picea sitchensis. NCBI lineage: Eukaryota > Viridiplantae > Streptophyta > Pinopsida > Pinales > Pinaceae > Picea > Picea sitchensis. The sequence goes on along the minus strand of SNQJ01S0060599.1, from coordinate 100,638 downwards.
TTGTCTCTTTCCCTCATACCCGACCATCCTTAATTTCCAATAAAGTCCTTGTTCGAAATCAATGAAGCCTTCAGTCTGATCATCAAGTCCATGACCGACGAGCCATCAAAGACCTTTGGGTAGTACAGTCATACACTCATATTACACTCCTACCCAAGTTTTGAAGATTTTGAAGTCGTTGCTCGAGATCTGAAGACCTCATCTCCAGCCATCAGGTCGTATCAACTTCTAGAAGATGGATACTCTATATTTATATCTTTTTGATTTCGAGATGTAGCTCTGCTGTGTATTGTTCACGACTACTCTTTATATAGTTATATCACATGGATCTATAGTGTATTTGATTGGTAGCCATGATTCTATTTTATCTCGAGCATGGGTATGCCTGCCTCGGTGAGACATTTGTTATTTTGCAGACGACGCCTCCTGGTTCCTGATCCTTGGGCTCAATCATTCAGCACATCAGTAAAGATTGGTAATGTATTTCAACCATCAGATGCTCTTATGACCTCACACATTAGGGGGCATCTGTTATAACCCTAAATTGCACCATACATGCTTACCTGGCATTAGGCCATCTCAGATCCCTTCTTTGCCAAAGCATTACTGAACAAACTCCTTAAAAACCTCTTTTATAAGGGCCCACGTGCCCTACTCCATTAATGCACGCGTGTACACACTAGCTGACCTAAAACAACCCGCGTGGACCAACAAAAGCACAAAAAAAAGAAAGTTGTCGATGGAACACACAACTTTGGGTGAGTTAACTAAAACTCTCAACCATGCATGGCCGAGGGTTCGTACAAATACCTAGCTTCTTCTAGCCTATAAAAGAAGGGTTAGGGGTCCCATTTGGAAGAGGAGAAATAGAGTAAAGAAACTCTGCCCAATTACATATTCCTATTGTCCCAACCCTTTAGCCATCCTTGTGCAAGAAGAGATACAAAGAAAAAAAGTTGGAGGACATTTGAAGAGGAGCCCATGATCAGGATTCGTGGAGCAATGGCCGGTCTCGACATTTGTAAGTTGATTCATTCAAAGTTAATAATAAAGAAATGCTTTTCCTGTCCCACTACATATGCTTTCTCCATAGATCAGTAAACATATGATTGAATCTCTAACCCATTAGTCTGTAGGTAAAATGCATGTGTAGCTTGTTGCTTGTTTTATTACGCAGGTCAATCTTGAGAGGATAGCTACCAACAAGCGATCAAGCGTGAAGAAGGATCGACATCGAACATTTGGAACAAGGTATGTTGGTCTAACCATGTATTTGCTGAAAAGGAATGGAATTTAAGTCTGGGGATGAAGGTAGAAAGTAGATTTCTTTTGGTCATATCTGCATGCATAAGATAACCCTATTTTCTAGTCCATAAGGGGATTTCCCTCACAACAGAAGCCAAAAGCAAGAATGAAGCTGGAGTTGAAGAAGAAGTTGTAGCTGAAGATGCTGCAGAGGAACGTCTATTCAGAGTTGTTGCAAGAATAGGTGCCAGAGAAAAGATGGATATCTCGATGTATGAAGGCAACTTAGACGTTGAGGAGGTGCTAGATTGGTTTAGAGCTCTAGATAAATACTTTGACTATGAAGATGTCGATGAGGATAATAAAGTAAAACATGTTTTCACTAGACTAAAAGGGCATGAAACATTGTGGTGGGATGAACTACAGGTTGACAGGCATTGCAAAGGAAAAAAGAGAATAAAAAGCTGGGATAGGATGGTCACAAAGATGAAATCCAAGTTTATACCCAAAGATTGCCAAATTAATCTGTTTCGAAGAATGTAGAATCTGAGACAAAAGGGGATGACAGTGAAGGAATACACTGAGGAGTTTTACAGACTCAACATTAGAGCAAGTCGTCATGAGAGTAATGATGAAAAAGTTTCCAGATACATGAATGGCTTGAGATATGAAATTCAAGATGAGATGAGCATGGTGACAATAAAAAATGTAGAAGATGCTTATCAAATTGCTTCAAAGGATGAAGAGAAATTGGCCCGAAAGCAAGGTCAAAGGGGCAGAGGTAGAAGTCAGAGCAAAGACAAAGAAATTTCCCAGGACAGAGTACAAAAGCCCAAGGATGAAGAAAATAAACCTCATAACCACCCAAAAAGAGGAGGAAGCTCACAAGGAGGACATTATGTCGACATGAACACTTTTCCTTGAGCAAGAGGAAGAGGAAGAGGCATAGGAGGTGAAATAAAGTGTTTTATTTGTGGAAAGATCATACACAAATCTTGGGAATGTCCCAATAGAAAAAGGGATAGAGGAGGCGAATCTCACATTTCAGAAGTGCAAAGACAAAATGTTGAGGCAGAAGATGCAGAAGGTAGAAGATCCTTAATGATGAGGAAAATTCTCTTGAATCCAGAGAAAGAGATGGAGAATTCAGTCCATAGGAACAATTTATTTAGATATGCTTGCAAGACCAAGGATAGGGTATGAAAGGTAATAGTGGATAGTGGAAGCACAGATAATTTAGTATCCACATAGATGGTGGAAAAGCTAGAATTGGAGACAGTTGCACATCCAATCCCATATAAGGTTTAGTGGTTTGAAAAAGGACATTAGGTAACAGTACAGTCACTAAACAATGTTTAGTTGAATTTAAGATAGGGGGTTATAGAGATGAGATCTTATGTGATGTCATTCCTATGGATGTCTGTCATCTTTTGTTGGGGAGACCATGGAAATATGACAAAAATGTTGTTCATGACGGAAGAAAGAACACCTATACCTTGGAAAATAATGGTAGGATGCATATGTTGCTGCCAATTGAAGACAAGAAGGTGAAAGCAGAAGCAAGAAATACCATACTCCTCATGAGTGGGAAGGAACCTCTGGATGAAGTCAAGAAATATCAAGACATGCAGTTTGTTGTGGTAAGAAAACCTAGAGTCATCTTGACCAGTATTTCGATAGATGATCTACCGGAGGAAATTCAGGAACTGTTGGAGAATTTCACTAATATAGTGGTGGGTGATTTACCTTGTTCATTTCCGCCCATCCGAAGCATAAGCCATCACATTGAACTTATTCCATGAGAAAGTTTACCAAACAAAGAAACCTATATATTGACGCTGCAGGAGAATGAAGAGGTTAAGAAACAAGTCCAATATTTGATGGACAAGGGATTGGTTAGGGAAAGCTTGAGTCCATGTGTTGTGCAAATAGTGTTAAGTCTGAAGAAAGATGGTGGATGGAGGATGTGTACATACTTGAGGGATATAAACAAAATCACCATCAGGTATAGATTTCCTTTACCCAGGATGAATGACTTGATGGATTTCTTGAGTGGAGCAAAGTTTTTTTTCAAAAATTGATTTGAAAAGCGGATATCATCAGATTAGAATGAGGGAAGGTGATGAATGGAAGACAACATTTAAGACAAATGAAGGACTGTATGAATGGCTTGTCATGTCGTTTGGCTTGAAGAATGCGCCAAGTACTTTTATGAGATTGATGAACGAAGTCTTGAAGGATTTCATTGGAAAGTTTGTAATTGTGTATCTTGATGATATATTGATCTTCGGTAAGACTTGGGAAGAACATTTGAGACATTTAATCCTAGTGATGAGAAGGTTGCAGTAAGAGAAGTTGTTGATAAATTTGAATAAGTCGTCTTTCATGAAGAAAGAACTCATTTATTTGGGTTTTGTGATCTCTTCGAATGAGTTGAAGATGGATCAGGAGAAGGTAAAAGCAATCAAAGAATGGCCATCGCCAAGGAATATCTTTGAAGTCAGAAGCTTCCATGGACTAGCCAGTTTTTACAGGAAGTTCGTCAGAAATTTTAGTGGGATTAGTGTACCAATGATGGACACAGTCAAGAAAAGACATAAATCTTTTCATTGGACAGAGGAAGCAGAGAAAAGTTTCAAGTTGTTGAAAGAGAAGATAACTAGACAACCAGTTCTGGTTCTGCCAGATTTCAGTAAAACATTCCAAGTCAGATGTGATGCAAGTGGATTCACGGTTGGAGCAGTCTTAAGTCAAGACAATAGACCAATTGCATACTTCAGTGAGAAGCTAAACAAGACCAAGATGAAATATTCCACGTATGATAAATATTTTTATGTAATCATATAGGCATTGAAGAAATGGAGGCACTACTTGGTTCCGAAGGAGTTCATTTTGTATAACGACAATCATGCCTTATAGTTTATAACCAAACATGAGAAATTGAACCAGAAACATGCAAAATGGGTTGAATTTATGCAGAACTTTACTTTTGTTATAAAGCACATTTCTGGAACTTCTAACAAGGTTGTTGACGTGTTGAGCAGGAAATGTTTGATTATGAAGGAGTTTCGTGTGAAGACCTTAGGTTTTGATAGCCTTAAGGATATGTACTGAGATGATTCAAATTTCAAGGATGCTTATGAAGCCTGTGAGAATCATATTTTGAGAGATAGAATCCAATGGATTGATTACTTGATTCAAGATGGACTGTTATTCAAAGGAAATCAGTTGTGTATCTTGAAGAGTTCTATGAGAGAAAACCTTTTAAAGGAAAAACATAGTGGGGGATTGGCTGGACATTTCGGCCATGATAAAACATTCACGCAACTGAATAGTTTATATTATTGGCCAGGGATGAGGACATATGTCAATAAATTTGTTAACATATGTAGAATTTTCCAGCACGCAAAGGGGAAAAGACAAAATACCGGGTTGTATCAAACATTGCCGATACCAGAGAGACTGTGGGACGTGGTAAGCATGGATTTTGTGTTAGAACTGCCAAGGACATAGAGAGGTTGTGATTCCATATTCGTGGTAGTCGACAGATTCTAAAAAATGGCACATTTTATTCCATGTCAGAAAATTAGTGATGCAACACACATTGCAAATTTGTTTTTCAGAGAAGTTGTTCGACTTCATGGGTTACCCAAGATTATTGTTTCAGACAGGGATACCAAATTGTTGGTCATTTCTGGAGGACACTATGGAAGAAGCTGGGGATAGATTTATCTTTTAGCTCAACATATTGTAACGATCCTACTTAAATAGGTGTATATGATTATTACTTAGAATTAATTTAATAATATAACTGTCCTAAAAGATTAGCTAAACCATAATTATTTCTTAAAATAACATTTAATAATTAATTATTATTAATTAGTTATTCATGATTGTCAATGATTAATTTAAGTATTAATTAATTCATTAATAAATAAGGTAAAGAAATAAAGGAGGGATAATAAACTATATTGATAAATTCAGGATTCACATTATCCGACATTGATAAATTAAGTTACGTATCCAACAAGGGATAACATATTAAATACATGAGGATAAAATAATAAAGGAGGGATAAGGGGCATTAACGACGGGAGGATAAGGAGGTGATAAATGAGTTAGGTAGGGAGTAAATGAGGTGGGGGGAAGTCGGTGAAGGAGGGATAAGGAAGGGAAGGAGTTTGACGGGAGGCCATTCTACGGGAGGTTGGGGGATGGATTTTGGGAGCTCGGGGATTTGCAGAGAGAGGTAAAAATTTGGGAGTGGGATTGTATTAGTGCACCGGGGTTGCTGGAGGTTTTGGGCACGGGGGCCAGGATATCCGTTGATATCCTGGAGCTAGAAAGTTACCTGGTTGGCAGGGAGGAACTAGGTTTTGGGCAGTGTTTTGCAGAAGCAGTCAAGGAGGCAAGCGACGAACAAACGAAGGTTATTAGCATCAGGTTCAGGTATTTCAAATTTCGCAATTGTTTTAATCAGTTATTAAATTTATTATATGTTGTTAAATTTAAGTTAACAAAGTTATTATTATGAAGAATATTATTTTGTTATGAAGTTTAATAAATAAATTGATGTTTTTAATCTCTTCGGCCCCTACAAATATCACCCTCAAACAGATGGACATACTGAGGTAGTAAATCGAAGTCTGGGAGACTTATTGAGGATTTTAGTATCTGAACATCATAGTTAGTGGGATAAGATTCTGCCACAAGCAGAATTTGCATATAATGACTCACCTAATAGAAGCACGAGACATAGCCCATTCCAGATAATGCATGGAATGCATCCAAGAGGAGTATCTGAGTTGAGAGACTTAGAGCAGAGTGATTTTAGAAGTGTTGGAGTAGAATATTTTGCAGAAGAGATGCAAGAGCTCCACCGTAATATTAAAGAATGGTTACAAAATTCCAACCACGAATACAAGCGCAGAGTAGATCAGCACATAAGAGAGCTTCGATTTGAAGTGGGAGATTTAATTTTAGCACACCTAAGAAAAGAAAGGTTCCCAAGGGTAACATACAATAAGTTGAAGATGAAAAAGATAGGGACGTGTAAGATTTTATGAAAATTTGAGTCCAATGCTTATGAAATATAATTTCCAGATGGGGTGGGCATATCACCCATATTCAACGTAGTAGATCTGTATCCTTACAGAGCAGATGAAGCAAGAGGAGAAGAAAATAAAAAAGAGATTAAATGGGTTAAACAGATGCCTGTAGTTGAAAAGACACAGATGGAAAAGATCATTGACCAGAGAGTTAGCAAGAAGACCTAGAGGAAGACATATTTTGATCATTTGGTAAAATGGAAAGGACACCCGATTGAGGATGTCAGTTGGGAAAGTGAAGCAAATATCCAGAAACGTGGATAGACGGTGTAGGAGCTCATGAATAGGAGTTCATGAATTTTTCAGCCAAAGGAGTATGATGGAGGAGCATTGAAAGAAAGAGCAAGTGGAAGATAGCTGGATATGCACCAACGAGTATTTTGAAGACATTTTGAATTTGAAAGGTATGAAACATTAATGTAATATCTGGAAAATATAATTTTTTATTTTATGATTTGGAGATTGTAACACAGATCTTGAGCGTTTTCTCTCATCTATCAGTTTTGGCATTTTATGTAATAAATGTAAAGTAGTTGTAATATTTAATTCGATAAGATAGCTTAGAGTGTAGGAGGGAAAACTCGAGAAATCTCCCTCATATGTATTGTATTGTATCATTATTCTCATTGTAGGATTGTAAGTTAGAAGCAGTAGAGCAAGAGAGCAGAGAAGAACAGAGATTGTAGAAGTTGTATAAGAAGATAGTTGTTGCTATTGAATCCATGTACAAAAGCACTTGAATTAATATAAGAATGCTTTGATCCAATTTCATGGTGTATGATGGATATTGTTTGAATCTATTGAATGGTATGTTTATAGGTTTCTAATATACTTTGTTATGCATTTGTTTCAATGTTGTGTATGTATGCTCGTGATTTCATGTTGAATGTATGAAGTCCATGAGAGGAAGAGTATGAGTTTCATTTTTTTCTCGTCCTAATAATTCCTGCAAGGAGTGCGTTGACAAGGTTCTAAGTTTTATCTCAGAAAATGTCAGGAGAGATATCGTTGTTCTTATACTAACAGAAGTGCAAGTATAGCATAGAGTCGTGCAAGGTGTGCACAGGCCAGGTGGAAGTCTTAGACTTCTCCACCCCAAGTGAGTGGTTGAAGGATTTCTATCGCAAGGAGTGCGCAGAGTTATGAGACATCAGATAATCAATGATTATCATGGAGGCTGCAAGGAGTGCGAACAAGAATTCCTTGGAATCCTTGAGGTTGCAACAAAGTATAAGCTCAGGAGGGATAGAGACTTTGAAGAGTTTGAAGGAAGGACGAGAGTTGAATTTACCTCGCAGAAATCAAGTTCAGGAGGGTTGACGCCAATTTCTTTGGCAAGGAGTCATTAAGAAATTGAACGGATGGTTGAAATTCTCGGAGGGAGAATCACCAAAATTCCATGGGATGTTGGATCTAGTAGATCTGTGGAGAAATTAAGGCTGAGAGTATTTCAACACTCGCAATATCAGAAGGATTAGTAGCCACCAGATCTGGGCCAATGAGAACTATTGATCTTGTGATTTTGAATTTCGGCATTTCGGGAGTCAGAGTGTGGAGGAAGTAGTGATCCTGAGATCTCGGGCTGTGAAATCCCAATACGTGAAACCCCGACAAAATCTTGACCATCAATACGTGGGAGGTTAAGGACTGTTGATCTGTTGAGAGGAAGTCACGAGTTTAGACTTCAGGAAAATATGAAGAGTTGCATCGCAAATTCATAAGCCACAAAATTCTGACGCACTTAGGAGTAAATCCCTAGGACTTGATTGGAGGTCACATAGTTGAGGCATAAGGGAGGAGCCAAAGACTCGTTATCCCTTTTCGGGGTTTCGGGGATCGAAGGACTCTGGGGGACTCATAATAGGAATCGTGAAGTTGTGAAATTCGAAATACCTTTTTGGGTTGAGTTTGTGGTCACGTGGAAGAGGAGGTTCGCGCTTAGTGCTTGTTCGCATGGACGTAACTTCTAAAAGGAGACATGTGGATATATGTGTATGAAGGTTCCAGTGGGAAATAAAGCAGACACTTCAGCTCAGGGGAATTGAAGATCCATAGACCAGGAGGTCGAGCAGACCCTGCCAAGGTAGGGGTGTTGCACCAGAAACTTAGACACCATGAATTTTGTGGCCAACCTTGTTGCTACATCACTGATGCGCTTGATGATAATTCTGCCCGAACCTTTTTCTGTGCCATACATCTTCTTCATCTCCTCCGCCAACACCTTCTCCTTTGTCTTTTCATCAAGGAACTATGCGGGACTCTACCCCCGAGATGACAACCCTGTAATAAAATCAATGAGATCAACATCTATTGAGATAATCTCTTCCACCCATAAGTATCCTCCATGGGTAACTTCCATTAGCTTCTTGACATAGTTATTTGTTGATGATTTTAGCTATGTGAGACATTCTCCAGCTTACAAACCTGTGAGATGTGGAACATTGCAGCTATGTGATACTTTCTCCAGCTTACAAACCTGAGAGAAATCCCCTAAGAAGCATATGTGGTTCCTATCCGAGACAGAACATGGACGTAGAGACGACCTCCTCCATTCAAAGAGTTGATAAAAACTTCATATGATTATCCTGTGGGAAAGGCGTTCTGCTGAGTTGGACGTGCATGTGGCTGAGCACAAGGTGAATGTGTGAAATCCCAAAGTGTTGGGTGCATCGTCATGAGAACATAAATGAATATGATGTATTATCCTCCTCTGAGAAGTAGATTTAACGAGAAACTCCAGATGACTCTCCTATGTGATCGAGTGGGAAAGAAGATCTGTTGAGTGGACATGCCTATGGACGAGCACAAGTGAATGTGTGAAGAACTAGTTCTTTTGTGTAATGCAGTGAGCCAGAGATATGGACATCCCTATGTATGTGACCCTAGTGGATGAGAACTAGTGGGTGTATTGGATCCCTTGCTATATTGTTCAAGAGTCGGACCTTCCTGTAACCCTAATTGTAATGTAAAGGGTACAGGTCGGCCCCACCTTAATGCGATTAGTAATAAATGTAAAAGATAATTAATCTAGTTAATCTTAATATGACTTAGAGAGGTTGGCCCTGCTATGCCAATAAATACTTCTTTTTATAGGACAAATACAATATAAGTAAAGGAAGATTCCCCATTGTGGAATCATATCCTTCACACAAGTTTGGAAATTTCAGTAAGTACACCTTCTTGGGAAAAGTGCACACCTCTCTTGGGCGCTAGTCTTCTAGGGTTTGAGCACCCTCTTGTGTGCTAGGTCTTATTGGTGGT
>SNQJ01S0060599.1:60367-78881 GCA_010110895.2 Picea sitchensis | reverse complement strand
CAAACTCCAGGCCCCTTTTTCCCAGGTTATCACCAACAACCCAAACTACCCTTCCTGGCGACTTTGCACTTGCCAGATTTGAAAAGGTTGTTGAATGACCCTATCTGTCATGATCCACGTTGGCCTCCTATGCCGACGAAGTTTCCTTCAGACATCCCAAAGTTCAAAGCCAAGCCTAACGAAGATCCAAGAGATCATGTGACTACCTTCCATCTTTGGTGCTCATCTAACTCGTTGAAAGACGACTCCGTAAAGTTGCGATTGTTTTAGTGTACTCTCATTGGGAGTGTCGCGAAATGGTACATTGAGCTCGATCGCTCAAGATACTCTTCCTTCGACGAACTGGCTATGGATTTCCTAAACCATTTCCAGTTACCTGTGAGATACGATGTTGGCACATAGATGCTTTCCAATTTCGAACAGACAAGAGCGGACCATATCTCTGATCACTTCCGAGAATGGAGACGCTGGAAGAGTTTAATTAAGCTGCTAGTCCCACCAACATTCTTTCTTGAGTGGTTCCTTAAGTCTTTGATCCCGCAGTTATCCAAAGACGCTGCGACGTCAGTAGTATTATCCAAAGAAGATGCCATCATGAGAGCTCAACAATTTGAGATCATCTATTCTCAGTCCGGTTTATTATACAACATCTTGCCAGATGCACCACACTCAATACTTGATAAAACTAGATAGAGAGCTGGACCACATGCCAATGGTATTGTTGGTTCAGCACAAACCAAGCCCGTTGAGCAATTGACGAAGCAGTTGTAGCAGTTATCTATACAACACACAGCGGCCAGCCAAACTACCACTTTGGTTGCTCCCCCTACCAAAACATCGGATGTACACACAGTGCAATCAACTAACCCAAAGGCTACCTGGTAGCCTGAAGGAAAGAAAAAACAACGAAAGAAGGGTAAGGGGGATAAAAAACCTACCGATAATGCTGGTGGGGACAACACTGAGAAACAAAAGGTGAGGTATCCATGCAACTTGTGCGTGGAAGACCACTCGACCCATCTATGTCCTCGGCTTGCAGAAGCCCAAAAGTTTGTGACACAGCAACAGCCTGTTGTGTTGACCAATCCATTTCAACATGGGAAAAATCTAACCCAAGCCTCTGCAAGGACGGAAGGGGGCAACCAAGAACCCTCTCCGCCTGCGAACAACCCCGCATTCACAAACGTATATATGGTGAGGAGTGATGCTTTTATATCGACTAGAGCGCATGACTACAGTAAACCAAGCACTTCTGAGAAGGGTAAAGAAGCTGAGCTCCCATCTCTTCCTCTATAGATTGAGAAGACATTGGGAAAAACAATGACACACATTCCCAAAGGTGCATTCAAAAAAGCTTCTCATAACCCAAATGCAAGGGCCGCCCAGAACTACTCTGTGGTGGAAGATTTATCACAAACCCCTTGTGCGATGTCCTCTTTGGAGGTCCTCCAAAGCTGCCCTTCCCAGAGGAAAGCCTTGTTAACCACTTTAGGATCTACCGAGACTTGTAATCTGGGTACAATCATGCTGGATACAACCGAATTAAAACTTCGTCTGCCTTACCATGTAGCGTTTCAGATAGTAGTGGCTTATCCCATGAAACATTTTACTTGGAATATCTTCAGCACGGTGGTTGATGAGGGCACCTTAACATGCGTATGTCGACACCTACTCTCCTCACCACTTTCGACGGTTGTTCGTTCTGACCACATGGTATTGTTCCTTATTTCCCCGTGCAGTTAGGAGGGAAGACCGTGTGTGTCGAAGTAGAGGTAGTTGATGATCCCCTCGACTATAACCTCTTGTTAGGAAGGAGTTGGACTTATGCCATGCAAGTTGTGGTTGCTACAGTTTTCCGGGTCTTTTTGTTTCCACACGAGGGCCAGATAGTGACCATCGATCAATTGTCTTTCTCCAGACCCGACCTTGCACTGGGGGCATCCACGGTCCCGATGATTGATAATCCTCAACCAAGTGTCATCAACATAGGGGTTGGTTTGTGCCCATATTTGATGAGTACCTTTGATTACCCGCCTCCGCAAGGCGATATATAGTTTATATCCAATCACCATAAGGTTGAGATTTTTCAAGTTTCATCACTCCGCACGACTTGCTTCGATGATCCGTGGATACTTCCTTCCCCATCAACCATGATGGATGGGACAGGGCACTCGTGCATGTCCATGCCCTTGTCTGCAGCTGAAGTAGCGTACTCTTTATTCCAACAAACTTTAGCCCACACTGATCCAGTTCCCGCATAAGATTTCAATCCACTTCTAGAGCCTATTTGGGCTCAGGGTTCTCTCACTCACACCAATTCATTAGACTTATTCTTGCCCTTTGATGAAGCAATAATTGAAGCAATGACTATTTCGGATAAACCCTGGGAGGATCTTCATCACAGATCATACTTCCTCCCAGAGTTAAGCTGAATTGAAGTGGGAGAATTCACTGTGAGTATGACGGGAGATTGATCTTGTCGTATTAATCCCTTAGCTACACATGAGGTTTATGCTGAGGGTAATATGGAAACTATCGCTGAAACCTTACCGATCAATATCTCCCAAAACCCTAGCGTCGTGGAGAATGTCTTCGTCGGAGCTGACTGCTCCCCCGAAGAGATTCAAATCTACATAGATCTTTTCAAAGAATTCCGTGACGTTTTTACCCGGTCTTATGAGGAAATGCCAGGTATCGATCCAAAAATAGTTGAACATGAAATCACAACATATCCTAATGCCAAGCTTGTTTGGCAGAAGCTTCATCCAGTTAATCTTAAGAAAGCAGCAACCATTAAGGTTGAGGTTGAGAAATTGCTAAAAGTTGGGTTTATCTATCCTATCCATTTGACCCAATGGTTGTCAAATCCTGTGCTGGTCAATAAAAAACAAGGCACGATTCGTGTTTGTACCGACTTCCATGATTTGAACAATGCATGTCCCAAAGATAATTTTCCCACAACTTTCATCAACCAGATCATTGATGAATGTGTAGGTTGCGAAGCCTTTTCTTTCATGGATGGTTTTTCGGGATATAATCAAATACAAATCAAACCCGAGGATCAACACAAAACGACATTCATTTTTCCTTGGGGTACATTCGCATATCGTAAGATGCCTTTTGGTCTTAAAAATGCCGGAGCAACCTTTCAACGGGCTATGTCTTTTGCTTTCCATGACCTCAAGCATATAGTCGAGGCCTATCTAGATGATTTAGCATTGCGATCTCGCAAGAGAATGGATCATCCCACACACCTCCGACTTATCTTCGAACGTTGTCGCTACTTTCGGATTCGCTTGAATCCAAACAAGTGCAACTTTTGTGTAACATTGGGATGTTTGCTAGGTTTCATCGTATCAACAACATGGATCATGGTCGATCCTCTCAAGGTGGAGGCAATAATTCCGTTGCCCCCCCCACGCACAATCCTTCAACTTCAGAGTCTACAAGGCAAGGTAAAATTTTTACGATGCTTCATCGCCAACTATGCCGAGATCACCAAGGGATTTATGTGCTTACTAAAGAAAGATGTTCCCTTTTACTGGGACGATGCTGCTCAACGCTCTTTCAACGCATGGAAACATGCCCTCACAACTGCACCTCTATTCCAACCACCTAACTATAACAAATATTTCTTATTATATCTGGCTACAGAAGAATCAACCATTGGCATGGTTTTAGTTTAGGAAGATGACTTTTTCTTAGAATACGTGATCTATTACCTGAGTCGAGGCCTCGTAGGACCAGAACTCAATTATTCTCACATCAAAAAACTTGTGTTGGCAACAGTTCATGCTGTTCAATGGTTCCGTCATTATGTTCTGTTTCGCAAGACCACCGTCATTGCTGTCGTGAATCCATTCCAGTATATGTTGACACGATGGGTAATAGGCGGAAAAATCAGTAGATGGATAGTCATTCTCCAGGATTTTGACTTAGACTTCATTTCATCAAAGTCCAAAAAGTCACTGGTCTTCGCAGAACTTATTTCAGAATTTCTGGTTGTGTCAGGTGACATTGTGCCTAAAGAATCCCCTATCCCGGGAGATATGTTTTTGATCACATCTTTGGATCCCTGGTATGGAGATATACTTCTCTATCTCTAGACTTTGAAGTGCCCCACCACTGCTTCTCGTGATGAGCGTCGACGCATACGTCATCCGGCTAAGAATTATCTCATAATCGATGATACATTGTATCGGAGAGGTGTAGACTGCATCCTACACCGATGTCTCACTCATGAGGAATTAATTATCATGCTTAATGATTTCCATACTAGAGCTTGTGGCGGTCGTTTGTCTGGGTTGGCAACAACCCAAAAGATTCTACGAGCAGGTTACTTTTGGTTGACACTTATCAAAGATTGTATCGAATTAGTCAAGAAGTGCCACCTATGCCAAATCTTCTCTCGGAAGATGAGGGCACATCCTGCTCCCATGTTTCCTGTCATCACAATTGGTCCCTTCACCAAGTGGGGGATTGATTACACTACTTGCAACCCTCCTTCAGCAACGGGGCACCGCTATATCAGCGTAGCTATAGACTACTTCACAAAGTGGGTCGAAGCTATGCCAATGTTCAAAGATGATGGAGAGATTGCAGCTCTCTTTTTATTCAATCAGATAGTAGCAAGGTTCGACATCCTGAGGGAGATTGTCACTGACCATGGTAGTCACTTTCAGAACCAAATGATGTCTGAGTTAACATCAAAGCTTGGGTTACGACAAGAACATTCATCGCCCTACTACCCCCAAGAAAATGGACAGGTGGAAGCTATAAAAAAAAATCTTAGGACGATTCTATAGCGAACTATCAACTCTGCCAAGTCGTATTGGCATTTGATGTTATACTCGGCATTATGGGCTTACCGAACATCTGTTAAGACTGCAACCGGTTTCTCACCTTTTCAACTCATTTATGGGCTGGAGGCAGTCTTGCCCATTGAATGTTAGATCTCATCTCTAAAGTTGGAAGTACAATTATTGCCAGACACTTCTCCACTTGAAGAACGGTTAGTATACCTTGAGCATCTCAATGAGCAGTGTCATGATGCGGCCCTGGCCAACGAGGCTTACAAACATAAGGTCAAGTGTCAATATGATATGTCCATTCATCCTCAGATTTTCTCTGAAGGTGACCTTGTCTTGGTCTATGACCAAGATAAGGACCCCCTGGGGGCAGGAAAATTCAAACCCATGTGGTTCGAACCTTTCATCATAAAAGAGGTTTTAAAAAAGGGAGCTTATTGTCTGGTTGATTTTGAAGGGAATGCTTTGGCGGAGCCTAGAAATGGGCTCTACCTCAAGAAGTATTACTCATAGGCAGGTCACTGTGGGTAACTTTTTGTAACATATGTATAGTCTTTGTACTATTGCTTTTTAGTTTCTTTTAGTGTTATGTTCATGTCATTGATGTTATTTTTTGTCATTGTGCCAGATGTCAAGTGATTCCGAGGTGTTCATTGGGTATGCATACGGTGCTAGTCGGCACACTCGGAGGCTTGCCTTCGCATCTTGGGTAATATTTACACCTCAAGGCCAGTTATTATCTTCCGGAGGTATATCCTTAGGTGACACCACAAATAATGTTTCTGAGTATAGTGTAGTTATTGAGTTGCTTTGTGACGCTTTGTCATTGGGCATCTCTCATCTTCGGGTCTATCTCGACGCTCAACTGGTTGTGTCTCAGTTAAACAGAGTATACCGAGTTCATGATCCAACTTTACACTGACAATTCCTTAGGGTACGTCTCTTAGAACGAAACTTTGATTATATTACATATTTTCATGTTCCTAGGATATTAAACCAAGTTACAGATACTCTAGCTAATCAAATTTTAGATTGGCATCTTGCACACATATGAAAGAACATTAACATAAGCATGTAAATACGTTTTTTGCACACATGATCCATAAGACACAAAAGACCAAAAAACAATATATAATATCATAAAGTAACAAGAGTACACCGATGGACGCAAGCGCCTCAAAAATAGGACCAATAACGAGTCATAGGGCTTATGCCCTCAAAAAATATATACAAGTAGTGCTCGTGGCACGTAAAAATGTTTAGCTAAAGTCAGGGCCAGTGGGCCCTATTATACTGATCCATAGCATTGGCGAAACGCTGAAACAACCAGACCCACATCCGTGGTGCTCCCACTACATGACGCTGCATAGATGGTGGTAGGTCCTCAATCTCGGCCATCGAGACCATGCGAGTGAGCATAGTAAAGTTACACTCGACTCGTCTCAATACCTTCTCAGCCTCCCCAGCTGGAATATCTCCTACTACTGCTGGTCCCCTTGGGGTGACAGGTGCGGCCCTTGGCTAATGACGACGCTTGTTCCTTGCATAGTCAACGGGTCGCACTGGTCCCACATCTGCACACAATAAACACATATCCGTCAAATACGCATAACAAAAAAAAATGATATATATAACAAAACAACATAAAAATTACATATACAACAAAAAAAACTACAAAGGTGTAGACTTACCCATCTCCCCTCGCTCCTCACTAGGAGGTACTGGTATCTCAGGGTCTCTCGAAAAATCAATCCCGACATAGGGGTAATCCTCTATAACCGGGATCTATTGTGACAACCACGCAAAGAAGTCATCATCAAAGGAATCATTGGTCCTTCCACCACCCTGTCGCGACAGTAATACTGCCCATCGACACACAGCAGGAAGCGAGTCCTGATGTCCTCATACCACTACTCGAGGACTAAAACTCAGAACACTCTCAAAAAAGAACGAACACATAATGGTCCCGAACCCGAAGTTCCTATGTGTCCAGAAATGACAATCTGTAAACTGCCTTTTCATACACTCAAGCAATGTGGTACTCCAATAAAAAATTTGTGCATTTAAGCACTGGACTGCACAGTTCATCTGTGCACGGGACGCCTGATGTAGAGCAGTAGAACCAGTAATTCGCCCAATAAGAAATACTATCACCTGTAGCGATAAGTCAATGATCTTGCTTATGGGCACCTGCGTGCTCGAGCGGTTTGTATCATCTGCACAATATAGACCTATCAATTCCTCTATGTTATGCGGGCCCAAAGGAAAATTTTGAAATTTGACTGGTTCCCCTCTCCTAGAGAGGCCATTCAAAAAGTAAATTTCCTAGACCGTGGGCACCAGTGACTGCCCCTCTAACATGAATGCCTCTGCATCTGGATGCCAGTAGTCAACCAAGGCATTCAGTAGCCTAGGTTGTGCCCACATAAAAGGACATAGGAAAAACTTGAGTAACCCACATTGCATCAAAGTAGCCACAGCATTGGGGTCTTCCCTGACCAACTCACTAACCTCTTCATGCTCTCTTTCTCTCCAGTGGACATACATCCTGCAAAACAAAAAGGTTCGGGAGGTTTAACCCTTGCTTTGGAAGCATTTTTCATTCAATAAGGGGGCTCGCGTGTGCTATAATGGCAACAGTTGCGTGTACACGCGACTTGTCTTGAGACAGCCCACGTGGACCTAGGGATGACTTTTTAAAGGTCGACGCCCCCCTAAAAAATGAAACTTAATGCAAAAATAAAGCTTACAATGCAATATAAGAGATTTTGTACTTACTTGGTCCAGACAGAAGTTTGTTTCATCCACTGTAGCTCCTGGAATCACCACTTTAATCAAAGGGGGTATTTTGGCTCCAGAGTCAATTTCCAAATCAACAATGGTGATAATGAGCTGCCAGCTTCTATTTATAGACTTTTTGGCCTCTTTTTGTCACTTTTTTGGCCTCCCTTATCATTTTCTTTATACCAAAAACCATTTAGAGTGATTCAGGAGTTGCATAGGAGGTATTTGATAAGGTATTGGGACAACGTTTTTTGAGTTTTGAGTATTTTTCGACGGTCCATGGAAAATTTTTCCGACGATCAACTTGAGCATATAGGTTAGGTTTATACCCTGACTTTTGTACCTTGTTGTCTTTTTCCTTTGCCATAGGATCGATCCCATCAGGTTGTGACATGGAACCATCATAGCTTCTTTAGAAGTGTTGCAACTTGGTGTTAGAGCTTACCGGAACATGGATTCCCTAGGTAGATCCTGGTTGCATTATGGTATCCATGTTGTTTCTAAAACACTGTAGGCTCGGGAGTCCTTGTAGTTTTTTCTGAATACGAGCTTGAGCCTCATTTGAATGATTCCTCTTCACTCTTGACCTCACCCTCAGGACTCCCAAAAAATAACGGGTCTTCTTTTAAGCCCTTTTTAGACCCTCTAAACATGAAAAGATTGCCGAGCGATCTTGTGGCCTTTCACGCTCGTTAAAATGAAATTTGAAGTCACATCTGTCCGGCGGTAGTTTACCCCTTTTTTGGTCCAGACGGTCAACTGTATGAACAAATGTATACTCTATGGAACTTCAGTTCTTTAGAAGAGTACTCTCAGGTATAATTTTATCCCTTTTTCGGGCCTGAGGGACTAAACTTATGAAGAAGGAACCCCCACGGAGTCCATAGTTAAGCTCTTTTTAGACTCCCTAAAATTGAAAAGATTGTCGAGTGACCTTATTTTTTCACACTCGTTAAACTAGTCCAGAAGAACATTCATGACGGAGTCCATAGTTAAGCTTTTTTCAGACTCCTTAAAAATGGAAAAATGGCCGAGTGATCTTGTCCTTATCACACTCATTAAAATGGTTTTGAATAGACGTCTTGTCGATGTTAGTTTACCCCTTTTTGGAACCGACTAGACTATCTTCAAAAAAGGTACCCCAATGGAGTCCCCTTTTATGTTTTTTCAGACTCTCTAAATATGAAAAACCACCGAGCTTACCTTCTCTGGGCTCGTTAAACTTACATTGAAGGACGTTACCATTGTGTGTTTTGTTAACCACATTTGCATATCTTATACGCCAGCCTTGTAATAGTTTGCTTCTGCGTTTTAAACACCCTTGGCCTCCGGAGAATTTTTCCCGAGTATCATTATTTTGAACATCAGTCTTTTCCTTGTGCCTTGAACTTGTATGTTTGCAACACTCGTTCCTCCATTGTAATGTAACATTCCTTTATTCTTTTTTCCAAATTTATTAAAAACAAAAAACAAAAAAATCAAATATACCCCAAAAATAAGAAGGGAAAAGTATTTTCTTTATTGGCAGCATAATGAGTCGCCCTTGGATAAAGCACATCTATCTGTTTGTTCATCAAAATCTGGGATTTCATATGACCTTAGGAAGCTATTCTCGCTACATAGAGTTGTGTCCTCCCCTGTTTGGTTATTATTCCAAACATATGGAGAGTTTGCGTTGCCTCTTACCTCATAAAATTATGTTAATGCCATGCTGCCTGAGTCTCATCATTTTTCGTGCTATTGTCCAAGGGAAGTTTTTCACCAAGCCTGAGTCGGCCCCTCTGCAATTTGTCTCTTTCCCTCATACCCGACCATCCTGAATGTCCAATCAAGTCCTTGTTTGAAATCAATGAAGCCTTCAGTCTGATCATCAAGTCCATGACTGACGAGCCGTCGAAGACCTTTGGGTAGTACAGTCGTACACTCAGATTACACTCCTACCCGAGTTTTGAAGATTTTGAAGTCATTGCTAGAGCTCTGAAGACCTCATCTCCAGCCATCAGGCCATATCAACTTCTAAAATATGGATACTCTATATGTATATCTTTTTGATTTCGAGATGTAGCTTCACTGTGTATTGTTCGCATCTACTCTTTATATAGTTATATGACATGGATCTACAGTGTATTTGATTGGTAGCCATGATTTTATTTTATCTCGAGCATGGGTATGCCTGCCTCGGTGAGACATTTGTTATTTTGCAAATGACGCCTCTCGGTTCCTGATCCTTGGGCTCAATCATTCGGCACATCAGTAAAGATTGGTAATGTATTTCGGCCATCAGATGCTCTTATGACCTCACACATTAGGGGGCATCTGTTATAACCCTAAATTGCACCATACATGCTTACCTGGCATCAGGCCATCTTAGATCCCTTCTTTGCCAAAGCACTACTGACCAAACTCTTTAAAAACCTTTTTTATAAGGGCCCACGTGCCCTACTCCATTACTGCATGTGTGTACATGCTAGATGACCTAAAACAGCCCACGTGGACTGACAAAAGCACAAAAAAAAGAAAGTTGCCGACGGAACACACAACTTTGGGTGAATTAACTGAAACTCTCGGCCATGCATGGCCGAGGGTTCATCCAAATACCTAGCTTTTTCTAGACTATAAAAGAAGGGTTAGGGGTCCCATTTGGAAGAGGAGAAATAGAGTAAAGAAACTCTGCCCAATTGCATATTCTCATTGTACCAACCCTTTAGCCATCCTTGTGCAAGAAGAGATACAAAGAAAATAAGTTGGAGGACATTTGAAGAGGAGCCCAGGATCAGGATTCGCGAAGCAATGGCCGGTCTTGACATTTGTAAGTTGATTCATTCAAATTTAATAATAAAGAAATGATTTTCCCGTCCCACTACATATGAGTTCTCCATAGATCAGTAAATATATGTTTGAATCTCTAACCCATTAGTCTGTAGGTAAAATGCATGTGTAGCTTGTTGCTTGTTTTTGTACGCAGGTCAATCTTGAGAGGATAGCTGCCAACAAGTGATCAAGAATGAAGAACGATCGACATCGAACATCTGGAACAAGGTATGTTGGTCTAACCATGTATTTGCTGAATAGGAATGGGGTTTAAGTCTGGGGACGAAGGTAGAAAGTAGATTTCTTTTGGTCATATCTGCATGCATAAGATAACCCTATTTGCTAGTCCGTAAGGGGATTTCCCTCACAACAGAAGCCGAAAGCGAGAATGAAGCTGGAGTTGAAGAAGAAGTTGTAGCTGAAGATGCTGTAGAGGAATGTCTATTCAGAGTTGTTGCAATAATAGGTGCCAGAGAAAAGATGGATATCCCGATGTATGAAGGCAACTTAGATGTTGAGGAGGTGCTAGATTGGTTTAGAGCTCTAGATAAATACTTCGACTATGAAGATGTCGAAGAGGATAAGAAAGTAAAACATGTTGTTACTAGACTGAAAGGGCATGAAACACTGTGGTGGGATGAACTACAGGCTGAGAGGCGTTGCAAAGGAAAAAAGTGAATAAAAAGCTGGGATAGGATGGTCGCAAAGATGAAATCCAAGTTTATACTCAAATATTACCAAATTAATCTGTTTCGAAGAATGAAAAATTTGAGACAAAAGGGAATGACAGTGAAGGAATACACTGAGGAGGTTTACAGACTCAACATCAGAGCAAGTCGTCATGAGAGTAATGATGGAAAAGTTTCCAGATACATGAATGCCTTGAGATATGAAATTCAATATGAGATGAGCATGGTGACAATAAAAAATGTAGAAGATGCTTATCAAATTGCTTCAAAGGCTAAAGAGAAATTGGCTTGAAAGCAAGGTCAAAGGGGCAGAGGTAGAAGTCAGAGCAGAGGCAAAGAAATTGCCCAGGACAGAGTACAAAAGCCCAAGAATGAAGAAAATAAACCTCATAACCACCCAGAAAGAGGAGGAAGCTCAGAAGGAGGACATTATGTCGACAGGAACACTTTTCCTCGAGCAAGAGGAAGAGGAAGAGGCATAGGAGGTGAAATAAAGTGTTTTGTTTGTGGAAAGATCAGACACAAATATTGGGAATGTCCTGATAGAAAAAGGGATGGAGGAGGCGAAGCTCACATTTCAGAAGAGCAAAGGCAAAATGTTGAGGCAGAAGATCCTTAATGATGAGGAAAATTCTCTTGAAGCCAGAGAAAGAGATGGAGAATTTAGTCCACAGGAATAGTTTATTTAGATCTGCTTGCAAGACCAAGGATAGGGTATGCAAGGTAATAGTGGATAGTGGAAGCATAGATAATCTAGTATCCACATAGATGGTGGAAAAGCTAGAATTGGAGATAGTTGCACATCCAAGCCCATATAAGGTTTAGTGGTTTCAAAAAGGACATTAGGTAACAGTCACTAAACAATGTTTAGTTGAATTTAAGATAGGGGGTTATAGAGATGAGATCTTATGTGATGCCAGTCCTATGGATGTCTATCATCTTTTGTTGGGGAGACTGTGGAAATATGACAAAAATGTTGTTCATGATGGAAGAAAGAACACCTATACCTTGGAAAAGAATGATAGGACGCATATGTTACTGCCAATTGAAGACAAGAAGGTGAAAGAAGAAGCAAGAAATACCATGCTCCTCATGAGTGGGAAGGAACTTCTGGATGAAGTCAAGAAATATCAAGACATGCAGTTTGTTGTGGTAAGAAAACCTAGAGTCATCTTGACCAGTACTTCGATAGATGATCTACCAGAGGAAATTCAGGAACTATTGGAGAATTTCACTAATATAGTGGTGGGTGATTTACCTTGTTTGTTGTCGCCCATCCGAAGCATAAGCCATCACATTGAACTTATACCATGAGAGAGTTTACCAAACAAAGAAACCCATATATTGACGTCGCAGGAGAATGAAGAGGTTAAGAAACAAGTCCAATATTTGATGGACAAGGGATTGGTTAGGGAAAGCTTGAGTCCATGCGTTGTGCAAATAGTGTTAAGTCCAAAGAAAGATGGTGGATGGAGGATGTGTACATACTTGAGGGATATAAACCAAATCACCATCAGGTATAGATTTCCTTTACCCAAGATGGATGACTTGATGGATTTCTTGAGTGGAGCAAAGTTTTTTTTCAAAAATTGATTTGAAAAGTGGATATCATTAGATTAGAATGAGGGAAGGTGATGAATGGAAGACAACATTCAAGACAAATGAAGGACTGTATGAATGGTTTGTCTTGTCATTTGTCTTGAAGAATGTGCCAAGTACTTTTATGAGATTGATGAACGAAGTCTTGAAGGATTTCATTAGAAAGTTTGTAATTGTGTATCTTGATGATATATTGATCTTTAGTAAGACTTGGGAAGAACATTTGAGACATTTAATCCTAGTGATGAGAAGGTTGCAGTAAGAGAAGTTGTTGATAAATTTGAAGAAGTCGTCTTTCATGAAGAAAGAACTCATTTATTTGGGTTTTGTGATCTATTCGAATGAGTTGAAGATGGATCTAGAGAAGGTAAAAGCAATCAAAGAATGGACATCGCCAAGGAATATCTTTGAAGTCAGAAGCTTGCATGGACTAGCCAATTTTTACAGGAAGTTTGTAAAAAAATTTAATGGGATTAGTGTACCAATGATGGACACAGTCAAGAAAAGACATAAATATTTTCATTGGACAGAGGAAGTAGAGAAAAGTTTCAAGTTGTTGAAAGAGAAGATAACTGGACAACCAGTTCTGGTTCTGCCAGATTTCAGTAAAACATTCCAAGTCAGATGTGATGCAAGTGGATTCACGGTTGGAGAAGTCTTATGTCAAGACAATAGACCAATTGCATACTTCAGTGACAAGCTGAACAAGACCATGATGAAATATTCCACGTATGATAAATATTTTTATGCAATCATATAGGTGTTGAAGAAATGGAGACACTACTTGGTTCTGAAGGAGTTCGTTTTGTATAACGACAATCATGCCTTATAGATTATAACCAAACATGAGAAATTGAACTAGAAACATGCAAAATGGGTTGAATTTATGCAGAACTTTACTTTTGTTATAAAGCACATTTCTGGAACTGCTAACAAGGTTGTTGACATGTTGAGCAGAAAATGTTTGATTATACAGGAGTTTCGTGTGAAGACCTTAGGTTTTGATAGCCTTAAGGATATGTACTGAGATGATTCAAATTTCAAGGATGCTTATGAAGCCTGTGAGAATCATGTTTTGAGAGATAGAATCCAATGGATTGATTACTTGATTCAAGATGGACTGTTATTCAAAGGAAATCAATTGTGTATTCCGAAGAGTTCTATGAGAGAACCTTTTAAAGGAAAAACATAGTGGGGGATTGGCTAGACATTTCGGCCATGATAAAACATTCATGCAACTGAATAGTTTATATTATTGGCCAGGGATGAGGACATATGTCAATAAATTTGTCAACATATGTAGAATTTTCCAGCACATAAAGGGGAAAAGACAGAATACCGGGTTGTATCAACCATTGCCGATACCAGAGAGACCGTGGGATGTGGTAAGCATGGATTTTGTGTTAGAACTTCCAAGGACATAGAGAGGTTGTGATTCCATATTCGTGGTGTCGATAGATTCTAAAAAATGGCACATTTTATTCCATGTCAGAAAATTAGTGATGCAACACACATTGCAATTTTTTTTTCCAGAGAAGTTGTTCGACTTCATGGGTTACCCAAGATTATTGTTTCAGACAGGGATACCAAATTGTTGTTCATTTCTGGAGGACACTATGGAAGAAGCTGGGGATAGATTTATCTTTTAGCTCAACATATCACCCTCAGACAGATGGACATACTGAGGTAGTAAATCGAAGTCTGGGAGACTTGTTGAGGAGTTTAGTATATGAAGATCATAGTTAATGGGATAAGATTCTGCCACAAGCAGAATTTGCATATAATGACTCACCTAATAGAAGCACGAGACATAGCCCATTCCAGATAATGCATGGAATGCATCCGAGAGGAGTATCTGAGTTGAGAGACTTAGAACATAGTGATTTTAGAAGTGTTGGAGCAGAAGAGATGCAGGAGCTCCACCGTAAGATTAAAGAATGGTTACAAAATTCCAACCAAGAATACAAGCGCAGAGCAGATCAACACAGAAGAGAGCTTTGATTTGAAGTGGGAGATTTAATTTTAGCACACCTAAAAAAAGAAAGGTTCCCAAGGGTAACATATAATAAGTTGAAGATGAAAAAGATAGGGACGTGTAAGATTTTACAAAAAATTGAGGCCAATACTTATGAAATAGAATTTCCAGATGGGGTGGGCATATCACCCATATTCAACGTAGCAGATTTGTATCCTTACAGAACAGATGAAGCAGGAGGAGAAGAAAATAAAAAAGAGATTAAGTGGGTTAAACAGATGCCTGTAGTTGAAAATCCACAGATGGAAAAGATCATTGACTAGAGAGTTAGCAAGAAGACCCGGAGGAAGACATATTTTGAGCATTTGGTAAAGTGGAAAGGACACTCGATTGAGGATGTCAGTTGGGAAAGTGAATCAAATACCCAGAAATGTGGACAGACGGTGCAGGAGCTCATGAATAGGAGTTCGTGAATTTTTCAACCAAAGGAGTATGATGCATGAGCATTGCAAGAAAGAGAAAGTGGAAGACAGCTGGATATGCACCAACGCGTATTTTGAAGACATTTTGAATTTGAAAGGTATGAAACATTAATGTAATATATGGAAAATATATTTTTTATTTGATGATTTGGAGATTGTAACATAGATCTTGAGCATTTTCTCTCATCTATTAGTTTTGGCATTTTATGTAATAAATGTAAAGTAGTTGTAATCTTTAATTCGATAAGATAACTTAGAGTGTAGGAGGGAAAAATTGAGAAAGCTCCCTCGTATGTATTGTATTGTATCATTATTCTCATTGTAGGATTGTAAGTTAGAAGTAGTAGAGCAAGAGAGCACTGAAGAACATAGACTGTAGAAGTTGTATAAGAAGATAGTTGTTGCTATTGAATCCATGTACAAAAGAACTTGAATTAATATAAGAATGCTTTGATCCAATTTCATCGTATATCATGGATACTATTTGCATCTATTGAATGGTATGTTTATAGGTTTCTTATATACTTTTTTATGCATTTGTTTCAATGTTGTGTATGTACGCTCGTGATTTCATGTTGAATGTATAAATTCCATGAGAGGAAGAGTATGATTTTCAATTTTTTCTCGTCCTAATAATTCCTGCAAGGAGTGCAGTCAAAGTCCGCAAGGAGTGCGTTGACAAGGGTCTGAGTTTTATCTCAGAAAATGTCAGGAGAGATATCGTTGTTCTTATACTAACAGAAGTGAAAGTATATCACAGAGTCATGCAAGGTGTGTGCAGGCCAGGTCGAAGTCTTAGACTTCTCCAACCCAAGTGAGTGGTTGAAGGATTTCTATCGCAAGGAGTGCGCAGAGTTATGAGACATCAGATAATCAGTGACTATCGTGGAGGCTGCAAGGAGTTTGCACAAGAATTCCTTGGAATCCTTGAGGTTGCAACAAAGTATAAGCTCAAGAGGGATAGAGACTTTGAAGAGTTTGAAGGAAGGACGAGAGTTGAATTTTCCTTGCAGAAATCAAGTTTAGGAGGGTTGACGCCAATTTCTTTGGCAAGGAGTCATTAAGAAATTGAACGGATGGTTGAAATTCTCGGAGGGAGAATCACCGAAATTCCATGGGATGTTGGATCTAGTAGATCCGCGGAGAAATTAAGGCTGATAGTATTTCAACACTCACAAGCTCAGAAGGATTAGTAGCCACTAGATTTGGGCCAACGAGAACTGTTGATCTTGTGATTTTGAATTTCGGCATTTTGGGAGTCAGAGTGTGGAGGAAGTAGTGATCCTGAGATCTCGGGTTGGGAAATCCCGATACGCGAAACCTCGAAAAATATTGACCATCAACACGTGGGAGGTTTAGGACTGTTGATCTGTTGAGAGGAAGTCGCGAGTTCAAACTTTAGGAAAAGATGAAGAGTTGCATCACAAATTCATAAGCCACAAAATCCTGACGCACTTAGGAGTAAAGCCTTAGGACTTAACTGGAGGTCACATAGTTGAGGCATAAGGGAGGAGCCAAAGACTCGTTAGCCCTTTTCGGGGTTTCGGGGATCGAAGGACTCAGGGGGACTCGTAATAGGAATCATGAAGTTGCAAAATCCGAAATACCTTTTTGGGTTGAGTTTGTGGTCATGTGTAAGAGGAGGTTCACGCTTAGTGCTTGCTCGCATGGACGTAATTTCTAAAAGGAGACCTGTGGATATATGTGTATGAAGGTTCCAATGGGAACTAAAGGAGACACTTCGGCTCGGGGGAATTGAAGATCCATAGACCGGGAGGTCAAGCAGACCCTGCCAAGGTAGGGGTGTTGCGCTAGAAACTTGCACGCCATGAATTTTGTGGCCAACCTTGTTGCTACATCACTGATGCGCTTGATGATAATTCTTCCCGAACCTTTTTCTATGCCATACATCTTCTTCATCTCCTCTACCAACACCTTCTCCTTTGTCTTTTCATCGAGGAACTATGCAGGACTCTACCCCCGAGATGACAGACCTGTAATAAAATCAATGAGATCTACATCTATTGAGATAAGCTCTTCCACCCATAGGTATCCTCCGTGGGTAACTTCCATTGGCTTCTTGACACAATTATTTGTTGATGATTGCTTCTATGTGAGACATTCTCCAGCTTACAAACCTGTGAGATGTGGAACATTGCAACTATGTGATACTTTCTCCAGCTTACAAACCTGAGAGAAATCCCCTAAGAAGGGTATGTGGTTCATATCCGAGATAGAACATAGACGTAGAGATGACCTCCTCCATTCAAAGAGTTGATAAAAACGCCATATGATTATCCTGTGGGAAAGGCATTCTGCTGAGTTGGACGTGCATGTGGCTGAGCACAAGGTGAATGTGTGAAATCCCAAAGTGTTGGGTGCATTGTCATGAGAACATAAATGAATATGAAGTATTAGCCTCCTCTGAGAAGCATATTTAATGAGAAACTCCAGATGACTCTCCTGTGTGATGTAGTGGGAAAGAAGATCTGTTGAGTGGACATGCCTATGGACGAGCACAAGTGAACGTGTGAAGAACTAGTTCTTTTGTGTAATGCAGTGAGCTAGAGATATGGACATCCCTATGTATGTGACCCTAGTGGATGAGAACTAGTGGGTGTATTGGATCCATTGCTATATTGTTCAAGAGTCGGACCTTCCTGCAACCCTAATTGTAATGTAAAGGGTACAGGTCGGCCCCACCTTAATGTGATTAGTAATAAATGTAAAAGAAAATTAATCTGGTTAATCTTAATGTGACTTAGAGAGGTCGGCCCTACTGTGCCAATAGACTCTTCTGTTTATAGGACAAATACAATATAAGTAAAGGAAGATTCCCCATTGTGGAATCATATCCTTCACACAAGTTTGGAAATTTCAGCAAGTACACCTTCTTGGGAAAAGTGCACACCTCTCTTGGGTGCTAGTCTTCTAGGGTTTGAGCACCCTCTTGTGTGCTAGGTATTGTTGGTGGTGAAGGTATTTCTCTTGAAGAATATAGAAAAGTATTTGGATGGGTTTTCTTCCCTTGTTGAGAAGGATTTCCCAGGATACTTCATGTGTTCTTGTGCACAGTGTTTCTTCTTGTGATCTTGGTGGCTGGAACATTATTTCTTATGGTTAAGTGAAATGCTAAAATGGAATGAAATTCATGCTTAAACTAGATTATGAAAAATCAACATGGTTTCAGAGCATAGGTCTTGAAGAACCCATTTCACAAGCCACAAGCTTTCACCAGTCATCCCTCCTCTTCTGTAGAACCATACGACCCTCCTAGGGTTTCCAGAAAATCCGTACGACCCTCTTCTTTTGAGTGTTTCAACACTTGGAACTTGGACGTTGGGGATACAATTACCATAGGAGTGT
>SNQJ01S0060599.1:39220-50698 GCA_010110895.2 Picea sitchensis | reverse complement strand
CCCCCTTCATAATTTCAAAGGAAGACAAAAATTATTCCAGTTGATCCAATTGCTCCAGTTGATATGTTCAAAGATATTGTAGTAGGGCATAAAAGGCCTACCTAGACTCACTTTTCAAGAGGAAGATGAACATAAAATCCTCTCAAGGCACACCCCTAGAAATAAAAAGATATTTTCGAGCTATCCTTCAGTCATGAGCCATTTCATTGATGTTGAACCTCCTTGTCTTAGAGAAGCAACATGAGAATAGGTATGTCAAGATGCCATGACAAAAGAATACCGGTATATCTTAAATATTGATGTATAAGGTATTATTCAGGGACCAGAAGGGAAGTATGTGGTAACTTCCAAGTGGATCTATAAGATCAAGCATGCAGCTGATGGAAGTGTCGAGAAACACAAAATGAGATCTATAGCCAGAGGTTTCTCACAAACAAAGGGAGTTGTCTATGATGAGACACTTGATCCAGTAAACCCAATTCACTTCCATCCGTACTATCATCCATGAGTTGGAAATTATATCATAAAGATAGATTATTGATGAGTTTGGATTTCAGCAAGAGTGTTGCTGATCCAAACCTATATCATTACAGTGTTGGTGATGAGAGCCTGATTTTCATGACTTATTCAGAAAACCTTGTTGTTGGATACAAGTAATCCTTGAATTCTAAATTCGAGATGAAGAATATGAGTATGATGCACTACTTCTTAGAACAAGAAGTATGAAAGAGGACCGATGAGATTTTCTCAAGTCAAGGAAAATATACAGTGAAAATATTAAAGAATTTAAGTATGACAGAATGCAAAATCCACCGTGATGGATTTAAAGAAGAAGATTGATGATTATTCAGACGAGACTGATCCACAATTGATTGGATCATTGATGTATCTGGTTAACAACAGACTTGATTCATGCCATGCAGTGAATGTGCCTAGTCATTTCATGAGTCAACCGAGACAGACTCACTAGACAACAACAAAACATTTATTGAGATATATACGAGGCACAATTGGATGTGTCCTGAGATATTCCTCCAGTGTGAACTTGAGTTTGTAGGATATGTCAATTTAGATTGAGCAGAAAGTACAATGGACCGAAAGAGAACATCTAGTTGATGTTCTACCGTGAAGTTTGCCATGGTTTCCTAATTCATCAAGAAAAAAAACTATGTGGCCTTGAGTACCACAGAGGCAGAGTATCTAGCATCGAGTATGCGAAGAAATGTGGCTTCAAAAGATTCTGATAGATTTACTTGACCATAAGATGGATCCTATGATGATAACCAAGAGCCGTGTATAAAGCTCCTTGAGAACCCAATGTTTCTTGATGGATCGAAACACGATGAGATGAAATATCCTTATATCAGAGATATGATGCAGAGGAAAATCATACACATGCAGTACCTTCCTACACATGAGAATATTGCAGACATATTCACCAAACTAAATTGGTGAAGAATGCCTCCCTAGTTGAGAGGGAGTGTTGATGACTCCATCCAAGACAAAATTCAAAGTACATATGTGTGAGACTTGGAATGATGAAGATTGCCTCCCTAGCTGAGAGGGAGTGTTGATGATTTCAGCTATGTGAGACATTCTCCAGCTTACAAACCCATATCTTGGATGGTTTGGCACATGCTTAAGGCATTCTTTTGTTATATAGTTTGAGGAGCATCTTGGATATTGGGAACATAGTTTGAGATGTACTTTGGTATATGTTTACATGTTTTAGGCACATCTTGGTACATGTTTGATGGATGTTACGGTACATATCTTAGTACATGGTGTTGGCATGTTTACAAGATAAGTGTGCTTGTCATTGATGGCAAGATCAGAGTGTGCAATGATGGAAAACAAGAAAGCTACAATGATAGCATCGAGAATGATGAAGATCATGAGAAATTGTTTCTTACAAATCTCATGAGGAATAACGTAGAGTCGCAGGAAGAGTGCAAGTGTATACCAAGGTTGAGGTTAACTAGTTGCCAAAGCTCAGGGGAGATAACGTTCTCAAGAACTTAGACGGACTGCAAAAATCCTTGCAGGGAGAAACACAGATAGCCGTGCGCCGCTAGATTCAGTAAAACTGTGAGGAGGATAAGGCCGAGAAGCTATCCAACACTCAAGATATAGGATTCGTCGGTCTCAGGGAAGATCGAACAGTTGATTTGGCAACCGTGGATATTGGGAATTCAGGAATCGTGAGAATAGAGGTGAGTCAACCTCCACAGTCGTGAAATGTGAAATCACAATAATATCTAAGCCATTAGATCGTGGGGAGCGTGAGCCATTGATTTGGCACCCCTGGATATCAGGAATTCAAGAATTGAGAGAATAGAGGTGAGCCAACCTCCAACTCCGTGAAATGTGAAATCGCGATGAGATCTGAGTCGTTGAATCCAGAGGACACGTGGTGGGAGATCAAAATTTTGTTAACTCACAAATCAAGAAAGTCAAAGGTGATAGTTGTAGAAACTCGTGATATGTGAAGTCGCAAAATGATCTGGGCCATCGGATCACCGAGAGATCTCGACCGTTGATCTGATATGAATCATTTCGGAGTTTCATGAGTTGGAAGTTTTGAGGAAACTCACAGCAGGAAATCATGATTTGATCACAGCCATCGATCAAAGGGAGAACAAGGACTATTGATTTGAGAAGGACATACAACATACCACATCAACAGACTACGTCAGCAAGGACATGTGGCACAATCAGACAATGAAAAGTTCAAGTTGATTCGGCATTTCAGGGATGTGGAAACCATAAATCCGAGTGACACGTGGCAATTGCTCGGCTCATGACACATCATCGACTGACACAAGAGTTACGTCACTCCGAGAGTTTTTCTTCAGGAGTTTTACCACTAGTACTCACCCAAAGACCTGAAGTTTTGAAGGCTGAAGTTTCGGAGTGAAGGATAGCCGTTGGATTAAATAGGACACGTGTCAATGGAATGTCAACTCAGGAGAAAAATCAAAGGAAGGATGAACAAGAGTTTGAGAATTGAAATCTCCAAAGTCCGGAGACACAAAGGAGATCTCAACCGGTTATCCAAGAGGGACACACGTCGTTGTATCATGGACTTCAGGTGAAATGCTCCAGGAGAAAATGAGAACTTGAGAATTGAAACTCCCAGAGCTCGAATTGCGAAATCGATCTTGTCCGTTGGTTTGGAGGGACACGTGTCATATGATCGTTGAGACTAAGGATCATGCATGGATAAAGGAAAGAAGGCAGAACTGTCGACTGAAGAGGACATATATTAGCAAATCTTCCATTCCGGAAGATATCCAGTCAACAACAATAGGGCTTGAGATTTGAAACTCCCTTAGCCCGGATCAGGAAGGAAACCTCAGTCGTTGATGGAGGTAGGAGAGATATGGTCCATGGACTCAAGAGGACAGATATGAACCCTCCGTTCAAGAGAAATTTCAAGATCATGAGATCGATGTTCATGATCCATTGTGGGGCTAGAACATGCTCGGGCCTTAATTTTTCATAGATGGGCTCGCAATCGTGTGGTCACATGAAGTTCATAGTCCAAGTTCATATCGACAAAAGGAGCTAGCACTCACTAGAATGAGATCGGAAAGTGCCTTTTGAATAGGTATTTGTTCATCATCGATGGTCACATGAAGGAAGGGACTTAGAAGCCAAAGACACCACAGACAACTGACTATAACTGACAGAGAAGACGAAGAGTCTCGACTGCTAGAGAAGCTAAGGAATCTCAGCATAACGACCACTAATGATGAACTCACAGGCATCAGAACCGCTAGAGAAGATGGAGAGTTTCCATGATGATCAAGAGAAGACTCGACATGAGAAACACATGCAGAACAGAGTTGTGAAGTGATTCTATTGTAAAGCCATGTAGGAGTAAGGAAGAGCGGTAGCAAACAACCTATGGGGTAGAATAGTGATGTTGTGAAGGGCATGCAGAGGTATTGCGCATAAAGGATGCAGAAGGTGCACAGAGAGTATAAAAACGTAAAACAAAGAAGAATTATGCGTGGTTGTGGATTATAATTCATGCGTGTAGAAGCATGTTGTGTGTAGGAGCTGAAGTGCAGAAGAACCAAGGAACAAAAATGCATATCTGAGAGAAGAAAAGAAATCACAACAGACGCGAGGAGAGAGACACTGATGAAGGAAGGGTAGAGCAGTGTAGTAGAACAATGATGAGATTGGTAAGCCATAGATAAATGCTTTATCATTGTGATAAAGTTGTGAAAAGAAAATATTTATATTTCAGGGTGGTAGGGAGGTGCTAGGGAGGATTGTTATCCTCAGAAGTTTTAAGTGGGTTCTTGAACACAGGGAGTTGTAGCTTCCATCTGGTTGCAGCCAGGAAAACCAGGGTGGCAGGGTGGTGCAAGGGAGAACTATTGTTCTCTATCATACAGGTTGATGCCTTTGTGACTAGAAGTTGGTGCTTCCATCCAGTTGGTGCTGGAACACTCAGGGAGTAGGTACTTCCTTCTAGTAGGTGGTAGAGAAACCAAAGAGTTGGTTCTCTCAGCAATTTGTAGCTTGTAAATAGGAGGTGGTAGCCTCACAATGAGTTGGAGCTCATAAGAATGATAATGTACAAAAAATAAAGATTACTTATCATATCAAGAAGAAGAGGTTTTTCCATTTATGGGTTTCCTCAGGAAATATCTGTCTCTGTATATTTCATGTGTGTGATTGATGTTGAATATTCTATTTCTTACCTCCCTGCATTATTGTGATTTTCATTGAGCACTTTGTAAAGAGTTTAAAATAAGAATAATTGTTTAAGCACGGTAACAAATGATTCACCCCCCCTCTCAGTTTTCCAATAATTGTTATTAGAGTCGGTTCCTTTTTATCTAAGGGTAGATCCTAGAGCTTAAACATGACTAGCCATGAAGGAACTTAAACCAATAAGGCCCCCCTGTTCAATGGAACAAACTTTGCCTTCTGGAAAGTTAGGATGAGAACCTATATAATGGCTTTAGGTGCAGATGTGTGGGATGTGGTAGAGACTGGTTATGTAAAGCCAGTTGTACTAGCCTCTAAGGATGACAAGCTAGAATTAGGCTTCGACACTAAAGCTATGAATGTTATTCTGAGTGGGCTTGCAGAAGCAGAATTTGTAAAAGTTATGCACTTAGAATCTGCAAAGGAAATGTGGGACAAACTCATTAGCAGTTATGAAGGCAATGAGAAGGTAAAGGATGCCAAGCTTCAAACCTACAGATTACAGTTTGAACAACTAAATATGAAAGAGGATGAAACTGTTGGGAATTAATTTCTGAGAGTTGAAGAACTAGTGAATGCCATGAAGAGTCTTGGTGAGAAGTTTGAAGACGTAGTTTTAGTCCAGAATATTTTAAGATCTTTGCCAGATAGGTTCAACCCAAAGGTGTCTACCATATAAGAACTCAATGATCTAAAAACTCTTCCTTTTGATCAACTTCTAGGAACGTTGACTACATATGAAATGAGGATAGGTAAAGATAAATCCACATCTAGAGAATCATCATTTAAAGCTGATAAGAATGAGGATTATGAGCCTGATGAATTGAAGAAAAATTTGTGAGAAGACTAACGAAAGGATCAGGCAAGTACCAAGGCAAATTTCCCTTCAAATGTTTCAACTGTGGAAAGATAGGTCACTTTTCATCTAAGTGTCCACACAAGAAGGAGGATCATAATTCTGAAGGAGAAAAGAAGTTCAAACCAGATTTGGTAAAAAGGAAAGTTTATGCGTAAAAAATGATGACTCTTTAGAAGACACAGATAGTGACTCCTCATGTGAAGATAAGGTTAATGAATTTATCCTTATGGCCCAAGAGTATTATGATAATAAAAGCACGGGAAGTAATTTTGACGATGAAGAAGTTATGGTTGACTTGGAAGGAAAACTGATTAGTTCTCTAGAACAAATTGCCAAACTCAGATCTAAGAAGAAAAAGAAAAAAAATTTTCTAATACAGTTTGAGAAAGACAATAAAGAACCTAACGAGGACTTTTCCTTGCTAAAAGTGGAATTAGAAGAGGCAAAGAAAATAGAGGACATTCTGAAACAACAGTTATCAAAAAAGAAGGCAAGATGTGAAGCCTTGGAAGAAGAGGTAGTAAAAACAAGAAAAGAGATGGAAAGGTTTAAAACATTGTATCTTGAAAAAATTCCAAGCATTAAAGCCACATCAGAACTAAACAACATTCTGAGCAAACATAGATCTCCGTTGTTGAAGACTGGTTTAGGTTATGTAAATGGTTCAAGCAACAAACAACTAGAAAGCAAAGAACCAGTAAAGATGATCAAGTTCCAAGCCAACAGAAAATCAGACCATGAGAGTACTATGTCACCTAAATATAATAAAGACAAGATGATCCTTGATAAAAAAATAAGAGATTAGAAGATGGAGCGACAAATTCCAAGAAGAAGGCCATCCTTCAGGTACCAAAATTTCTTTCACGGCTACTGTTTTTACTATTTTAATTTTGGTCATAAGATTGTAAACTGTCAAATTAAGTTTAGAGACATGCAACTAAGGAGGTCAAGAAATAGACACTCTTTACAACATAGAACTAAGCAGCCAATGAATATAAAACATAGCACCAATCACTTTGAACTACTGAACAATGAGCTCAAATGTTATAACTGTCATAACTTTAGCCACAAAGCTACAATCTACCATTTGAAGAAGTACAAGGCAGATCCAAGGATAAATCCTTTAGCTAGAAATGCCAACACATGAAAAAATAAAGACAGTGAAAAATGTGGTCTAGTACTTTTAGTTCAAAACAAAAAGACCCATGGTATATAGACAGTGGATGTTCCAAGCACATGACTGGAGATAAGGATAAGTTTATGTCTATAAGTAAAAGAAAAAAAGGAAATGTAACCTTTGGAAATGATGAACCAGGTAAAATACAGGGTAAAGGGATGGTGAGTTTGAGTAATGGTAAAGGAAAAGCCCAAGATGTTCTTCTTGTAAATGGGCTGAAACATAATCTGCTCAGTGTAAGTCAAATGTGTGATAGAGGATGTGAAGTGGTGTTCACTTCCAAGGATTGTAAGATAAAGTCTATAAACTGAGTACAAGTGGTGGCTAAAGGCATAAAGACAGAAAATAATTTAGATGTGTTGAAAGAAGATAAAGAAGAGTGTCATCTAAGAAAACATGACGAAATTTGGTTATGTCATAGGAGACTTGGACATCTAAACTTTCACCACTTAATCAAGCTCAAAAATATTAAGGCATTAAAAGATCTTCCAAGAATATCAAAGCCACAAGACTCTGTGTGTAAACCCTGCCAAGTAGGAAATCTAACCAAAACACAATTTAAATCCAAGAGCTCTACTTCAACAAAGAAACCACTCCAATTAGTTCATATGGATTTATGTGGACAATCAAGACAGGAAGGCATAGGAAAGGAAAACTACTTTATGTTGATCTTTGATGATTACTCCAGACTTACTTAGGTCACGTTTCTAAAAGAAAAATATAAAGCATTTGAGAAATTTAAAATATTTAAGGCTTTAACTGAGAATCAAACAAGCAAGAGGTTGCCCCCGGGGGGCAGCTCAATTGGCAAGTGCCATGAAAATGAAGTTCCATGAGGTTTCGAGTTCAATTCCCCCCGACTTAAAATGTGTGCCGCATAAGGGACATCGTGGGCACACCTGGAGGTTATAGTGGTAGCAGTTGGATAACACGACCACGTGTAACACGAGCACGTGCCCAGCTAGTTGTTGATTCCGCCAGACATTTAAAAAAAAACAAAAAAAAATAGGCAAGAGGTTAAAGGCAGTAAGATCAGACAGAGGAGGGGAATTTATGTCAAGTGATTTCAAGGAATTCTGTGATAAATATGGGATCAAAAGAGAATACACAATCCCATGAACTCCACAACAAAATGGAGTAGTTGAGAGGCAAAGAAGAACAATTCAACAAATTGGCAGGTCAATGATGAATGAGAAGAACATTGGTCAAACCTACTGGGTAGAAGCACTACACACAACAATACATATTCTTAACAAAGCTCATCTCAGACCACACAGTGACAAGACACCTTATGAACTGTGGCATGGAAGACCTGCTACAATCAAACACTTCAAAGTCTTTGGGAGTAAGTGCTACATAAAGAATAATAATGAAAACCTTGGCAAGTATGATGACAGGGCTGATGAAGGCATCTTCTTAGGGTATGCTACAAACAATAAAGGATACAGATGCTATAATAAGAGGCTACATAAATTGGTTGATTGTATTGAGATAAAAGTTGACGAAGGAGTCCCAGTAAGAGAGGTGAGCAATATTGAATCAACAATAGAGGATATAGTTGAAGATGAAGTTGAACAGGTCCAAGAATCAGAACAAGAATACTCTGAGTCAGATGAAGATGCAAATAATTAGGCAGACTCAAATCAATAGACAACATCTAATCCTTCCTCCAAAATTACTCAAAAGAATCATCTTGCCAGTCAGATAATTGGTGAGAAAGACAAAGGTGTACAAACCAGGAGAAGGATAATAAAAAAAACACTAGGCAATCACATATGGCCTTCATATCCATGGTGGAACCTAAGAACTTCAATGAAGCCAGTGAAGATGTAAATTGGTTAAAATCAATGAATGAGAAACCAGACTAGATTGAAAATAATGACACCTGGGAACTCGTTCCTAGGCCAACAAATAAAAATGTAATTGTCACACACCCACTACGATAAGTAAGATTTTTCGTCTTTTTCTTCGAGGGACAAANTTCTATGGGGCCTAGCGCAGACCATCCCTTCCCTTATCCTCCTCCATGTGATTGTTGGCTATGATCACAGGCCTTACCAAAAGAAAAGTGCTTCCGACTTTCGTGATTCGGGGAATCGCGATGCAAGAGTTCCCCTATTCTCTGTCTTTCGAAATGTCGAAACTTGAAAGGGTCTAACATATCCTTAGCTCCTCCCTTGAGTCTCTTTTCATGCGACCGGTCCTATGACCTGGTGCTATTCCTTTAAATTATTTCGGGGTTTCGTGATTCGGGGAATCGCGATGCAAGCATTCCTCCTTTCTCTTTCGAATCCCCGGAACTTGAAAGGTTTCTGGAACTCTGACCACTCCTTTGACTTCCACCACACGTATCCTCTGACTGATACTTGGGACCCACCTTTCGACATTTCTCTCTTCGTGATTCCCGGGGTTGTGTTGACCATGCAACTCTACCTCTTGAGTCCCATCGGGATCTACGGTCCAGATCGTCGACTTGATCAACGACCCAGATTAAATCCCGATATTCTACCTTTCAGGATTTCTGGTGGGGTCTTCACTCCTATTCCTATGATGTCCAGAACCCCGGTGG
The DNA here is from genome assembly GCA_010110895.2 of Picea sitchensis. Taxonomy (NCBI): domain Eukaryota; kingdom Viridiplantae; phylum Streptophyta; class Pinopsida; order Pinales; family Pinaceae; genus Picea; species Picea sitchensis. The sequence goes on along the minus strand of SNQJ01S0060599.1, from coordinate 41,365 downwards.
CTTTAGATATTTTCCATGCATTCTCTACAAATGGACAGTCCAAATCATTTCGGGACTCTTCCTTCCTACCACTTGACCCTATTCTATGACCTAGGTCTCATCCACAGAGCACGTCGGGGTTTCGTGTACTGGGATTTCACGTCTTGCGAAAACAAGGGGTCTTTCCCTTTGGTTTCCCGGGTGCCAAAATGCCGAAACTTATTCACACTAAACCGATTCGGGGTTTCGTATATCGGGATTTCGCGACTTGCGAAAACAAGGGGTCTTGCCCTTTGGTTTCCCGGGTGTCGAAACGTCGAAAATTATTCACGCTAAACCGATTCGGGGTTTCATATATCAGGATTTCGCAACTTGTGAAAATGAGGGGTGTTTCCCTTTGGTTTCCCGGGTTCTGAAACGCCGAAACTTATTCACGCTAAACTAATTCGGGGTTTCGTATACCGGGATTTCACGGCTTGTGAAAACGAGGGGTCATGCCCTTTGGTTTCCTGTGTGCCGAAATGCCGAAACTTATTCACGCTAAACCGATTCGGGGCATTTCTGAAAGGATTCCGACCGTTCGTCGATAACTGGACTCACTGTCCTTTCCGAGCTTGAATCACAAGATTCAACCTCTCGGGGATTCTAACTCCCGTGACTTCGAAACCTGAGAGAACTACTCTTTCTTGTACAACGTTTCTAGACTCAGATCACATGATCCTTTAGAGGGTTCTTGGGTAATTATCCCTTGGCTTGATGACCTGACTGAAAATCCTTCCTAATTCATCGAGCTATGAACTCTGTGACAGGGGTAAAGTAAAATCAAGGGTTTACTATAACAATAGTCTTTTCAAGGAACTCACTCTGGCTCTGGAATGCAAGGAAACTTCCCGGGAGGAGGTGCCTTCGGGAAATTAAACCAGGACATAGGGTGAGTTAGTAGATGGGACAAATCTCAAGGGAACAGACTCGTATTCTGAACTTATTCATTCTATACATAAACCGATTATGGTCATATAAGCATGCATCCATTATTTCCAATCAAAACACAAGGCAAACACTTCTATACAAAAACCATTTATGAGTGTCTAAACATGAGCATGCGTTCGTGATATTCAATTCAAAATACAAGACATAACACTTATCAAAAAACACCAGATGTGACGCGACTGCTGAGAGGGGTGCTCGTTTCCACCCAACTGTAGGCTCAGTGACTCCAAATGGATTTACCACTAGCCACCCCCGATCTCGACCACGATGCTTGAGATTTAGTCTCCTACTTCCAACTCAATGGAACCCAAGGAAGAAGGTTACTCTCATGCTCCTCTATTCAGAAATCCCTGTATTTCCATAGTTCCTCTCAATTCTCTTCCGTAATCCCTATCGCACGTGTTCCCTCTCCCTGTTCCCCACACTTCCTTTCTTTCCTTTTCTGCAAGATTGCGTGTGGCGCGAATTCCCTCATCCGTGGTCAGGCCTGAGAGCTTCTAAGGATGGGCGGTTCGCCCCCATCCCATCATTAACTCTTGAGGATCCTCCCCACCTACCATCCTGGCGGGTAATTCATTCCAAGGTTAGAGAGTTGCTTTGGTCTTTGAGCAAGTAAAAACCAGTACGATATTGGTTTGGTGGAAGTTAACGCAACCATTCTAGGTCCCTTCCACCACCTCTCATTATCCATCATGGTCTCTTTTAGCACATAACCCCTCCCAACAGTCATGCAACACATAATCATAACATAATTTACATTCATCGACCTTTTATACAAAGCTCCATCAAATCAAACATTCACATCTTTGAGTTTGCCATAGTTCTTGGCCAATATAGTTATTTTTACAGACTGGGGGAAACAGAGTGTTACTATTCCCTCCCCCTTAAAGGAACATTGTCCTCGATGTTCTATCTATCAATATGACATGTATGTAAAGAAGTAAAGAAAATCGGATATGCATGTTTCATGGCATCTTCCATTTCCCACGTAGCCTCATCTGGGCCAAAATGTTTCCGCTGCACCTTGACCTATGCAATGGTTCGGTTCCTGAGTGGGGTTTCCTTTCTGTCCAGTATGCATTGAGGTTCTGGTAGGTATTCTCCCTCTGGTTCCACCTGGATCACAGACCAGTCAATTATATGATTAGAATCATGTACATATTTCTTCAATAATGA
>SNQJ01S0060599.1:15224-39210 GCA_010110895.2 Picea sitchensis | reverse complement strand
CTAGGGGTAGTATGTTAAGGGTTGCTTGGGTGGGGAATTCACCCATAGTGAATTGGCAAGCTGGTATGACCTCCGCTAAATTTCTTTTGGTGTCAGTGGCTAATTGTACCAACCATGGCTTGGCGTGTTTATATGGTTGTAATTTACACTTGTCAACAACCTTAGGAGCTATATAACTCAAATTTGAACCAAGGTCAATTAGAATAGATACTAGATGGTTGGTGACCATACCTTCCATATCCACCACTGAAGCTTGGTAGTTAGCTTGTTTATTATCCAAGATTGCATAAATTTGCGGCATGCTCCTGGCCACATCATTGATGGTGGTAGCTTCTTGAACGTTGTAAATTCTCCGACTGTTCTATTGTCCGTGCGGGCAGTCCCTTAGTAGATGTTCTTCTCCACAACCTCAACATTTCAAGGGTTCTCTCTTTGGGTTATAAATATTTCTTAGGGTAGATCCAAAAGGTTTATTTCTACTTTGGGAGGGGAAATTCTGCTGGTGTACACTTCNCTGCTTCCAGCCTTCACGAGGTTTTGTCCGATGCCCAAGTTGTTCATGACAATATCTTTCCTTTTGGATAATATCTTCTAGGGTCTTTGGCTCATCAAACTAAATCTTGTTCTGATATTCCTTAGGTAGTCCACTGATGAATTGTTGCACCTTTGCCTTTTCTACTTTTATATAGGGTACGTACCTCAGCAACTCGAGGAATCTCCTGACATATTCCTTTATGGTGAGTTGCCCCAGCATGAGTTCATAGAATTCTTTAGTCTTTTCATCGAAATACTTTTCCGACATATACTTCTTCCTAAATTATTTCTCAAACCGTTCCCAAGATAGGTCTTCTTCGTGAATCCATTTTACGTTCTTAAGGTCTTCCCACCAAACAGAAGCCTTCCCATTTAGGTTGAAAGTGGCTACTCGGGCCTTCAAGTTTTCCGAGAAGTCATGGACTCTGAAATACTTCTTTAGTCCAAGAATCCAGGCCTCCACTTCCTCTCCCTTCTTTATTTAACTGTCGAAAGAGGGTGGTTTGGCCTTTTTGAATTCTTCAAGATTGTGATTTTTGGAATGATTTCATTTCTTCCATTTTCTTCGGGAATAAGAACTAGTTCTGCTACTAGAAGATTCCTCCGAGTCGCCAGTTTCCTCTCCAGAGGAATCATCCGACGCTTGTCCCTTATCTCTGGGGTGGACCTTTATCGAGGTGTTCTTCCCAGTGTGGCCACTTAAAAGACCATGTTTCTGTATCTCAGGTAGACTTTGACTTTTCTTTGTCTGTCGTCGATCCGCGTGACTAGTGTCACGTCCATGCTGCAATTGTCTTTGTATGTCGAATAAACTCTGCAATAATACTGAATTAATTTCCATTTGCTTCTCTTGCTCTTTTATCAACCTCTCGTTGTCAGCCTTGCAGCTTTGTAGTTCGACCATGAGGCTCCTCACAGTCTCAACTAGATCTGGAGTGGTCTCTACTGCCCTCCTTTCGTCAGACTCTTCGTCTCTATTGTGGGAGCCATCCCCCACTTCGTGGTGCATCACCATTCTATGCGTCTATAGTTTCCCACGGTTGATCGTCCTCTTGTTGTGCAGGAAAAACACTTGCTGTTAGTCAACATTATATTCATTCACAATCAACGCATAATTCATATTTTTCAAATGCATACACACAATAGGAATTTTCATTCTTAACTTTGATTTTTGATAAAGGGGGTTAGGATAGAGAGTTACTCCTTTTAAGAGTACTTCAAATGGAGTTTCTGCACAACTTGTCCATGAGCCCAAGTAGGCAAGTGCTATAACCATGCTATGATACCAATTTGTAACACACCCACTATGACAACTAAGATTTTTCGTCTTTTTCTTCGAGGGACAGAATCCCTGAATTTCTACGGGGCCTAGCGTAGACCATCCCTTCCCTTATCCTCCTCCATGTGATCATTGTCTATGACCACATGCCTTACCAAAAGAAAAGCGCTTCTAGCTTTCGCGATTCGGGGAATCGCGATGCAAGCATTCCCCTCTTCTCCGTCTTTCGAAATGCCAAAACTCGAAAGGGTCTAACAGATCCTTAGCTCCTCCCTTGAGTCGCTTTTCATGTGACCGGTCCAATGACCTGGTGCTATTCCTCTAAATTATTTTGGGGTTTCGCGATTTGAGGAATCATGATGCAAGCATTCTTCCTTTCTCTTTCGAATCCCCGGAACTCGAAAGGTTTCCGGAACTTTGACCACTCCTTTGACTTCCATCGCATGTATCCTTTGACTGATACTTGGGACCCACCTTTCGGCATTTCTCTCTTCGTGATTCCAGGAGTTGTGTTGACCATGCAACTCTACCTCTTGAGTCCCAAAACCCAAAATCCCAGTATCATCTATATCTATGGTCCAGATCATTGACTTGATCAACGACCCAGATTAAATCTCGACATTCTACCTTTAGGGATTTATGGCGGGGTCTTCACTCCTATTCCTCTGATGTCCAGAACCCCGGTGGCTTTAGATCTTCACCAAGCGTTCTCTACAAATGGATGGTCCAAATCCTTTTGGGACTCTTCCTTCCTACCACTTGACCCTGTCCTGTGACCTAGGGCTCATCCACAAAGCGCGTCGGGGTTTTGTGTACCGGGATTTTGTCACTTGCGAAAACGAGGGGTCTTTCCCTTTGGTTTCCCGGGTGCCGAAACTTATTCACACTAAACCAATTTGGGGTTTCGTATATCGGGATTTTGCGACTTGCGAAAATGAGGGGTCTTGCCCTTTGGTTTCTCGGGTACCAAAATGCCAAAACTTATTCACGCTAAACCGATTTGGGGTTTCGCATACCGGGATTTCATGACTTGCGAAAATGAGGGGTCTTGCCCTTTGGTTTCCCCGGTGCCGAAACGCCGAAACTTATTCACTCTAAACCAATTCGGGGTTTCATATACCGATAGTTCGCGGCTTGTGAAAATGAGGGGTCTTGCCCTTTGGTTTCTCGGGTGCCGAAACGCCGAAACTTATTCACGCTAAACCAATTCGGGGTTTCATATACCGGTATTTCGCGGCTTGTGAAAATGAGGGGTCTTGCCCTTTGGTTTCTCGGGTGCTGAAACGCCGAAACTTATTCACGCTAAACTGACTCGGGGAATTTTCAAAAGGATTCCGATCATTCTTCTACCAAATGATGGGGTATTCTATTTCGATAACTGGACTCGTTGTCCATTCTAAGCTTGAATCATGAGATTCAACCTCTCGGGGCTTTGAACTCCCGCGACTTCGAAATCTGAGAGAAACATTCTTTCTTGTACAAGGTTTCCAGAATCAGATCACATGATCCTTTAGAGGGTTCTTGGGTAATTATCCCTTGGCTTGGTGACCTGACTGAAAATCCTTCCTAATTCGCCGAGCTATGAACTCTGTGATAGGGGTAAAGTAAACTTGTGGGTTTACTATAACGATAGTCATTTCAAGGAACTCACTCCATCTCTGGAATGTGAGGAAACTTCCCAGGAGGAGGTGCCTTCGGGAAATTAAACTAGGACATAGCGTGAGTCAGTAGATGGGACAAATCTCAAGGGAACATAATCGTATTCTAAACTTATTCATTCTATACATAAACCGATTACGGTCATATAAGTATAAGCATGCATCCATTATTTCCAATCAAAACACAAGGCAAACACTTCTATACATAAACCATTTATGAGCGTATAAACATGAGCATGCGTTCGTGATATTCAATTCAAAATACAAGACATAACACTTATCAGAAAACACTAGATGTGTTGCGACTGTTGAGAGGGGTGCTCGTTTCCACCCAACCATAGGCTCAATGACTCCAAACAGATTTACCACTAGCCACCCCCGATCTAGACCGATGCTTGAGATTAAGTCTCCTACTTCCAGCTTAATGGAAGTCAAGGACAAAGGTTACTCTCCTCCTCCTCTGTTCAAAAATCCCTGTATTTCCAGAGTTCCTTCTGGTTCTCTTCCGTGATCCCTATCGCGTGTGTTCCCTCTCCCTGTTCCCCATACTTGCTTTCTTTCCTTTTCTGCAAGATTGCGTGTGGTGTGAATTCCCCCATCTGTGGTCAGGTCTGAGAGCTTCTACGGATGGGCGGTTCACCGCCATCCCCTCATTAACTCTTGAGGAGCCTCACCACCTACCATCCTGGTGGGTAATTCATTCCAAGGTTAGAGAGTTGCTTTGGTCTTTGAGCAAGTAAAAACCAGTACGGTATTGGTTCGGTGGAAGTTAACGCAACCATTCCAGTCCCTTCCACCACCTCTCATTAGCCATCGTGGTCTCTTTTAGCACATCCCCCCTCCCAGTAGTCATGCAACACATAATCATAACATAATTTACATTCATCGACCTTTTATACAAAGGTCTGTCAAATCAAACATTCACATCTTTGAGTTTGCCATAGTTCTTGGCCAATATAGTTATTTTTACAGACTAGGGGAAACAAGGTGTTACAGTAATAGGATCCAAATGGGTCTCAAAAATAAGATGATTGAGCTAGAAAATATTGTAAGAAATAAGGCTAGATTGGTCTGCAAAGGATATGCTCAAATAGAAGGATTGGACTTTGATGAAACATTTGTGCCTGTAGCAAGATTAGAAGATATTAGAATGTTTCTTGCCTATGCTTGTCATAAATAGTTCAAAGTCTATCAAATGGATGTCAAGTCAACTTTTCTAAATGGAGATCTAAAAGAAGAAGTCTATATGGAACAACCAGAGGGTTTCCAACTGTAAGATAACCCTGACTTTGTCTGCAAGCTGAAGAAAGCCTTATATGGGTTGAAACTAGTTCCCCGTGCCTGGTATCACATATTGGATATGTATCTACAAGACAAAGGGTTCAAGAGAGGAAAAGTTGACAACAATCTATATATAAAAACATACAGTAATGATCTTTTCATTGTGTTGGTCTATGTAGATGACATCATCTTCGATAGTAATAATGCTTCATTGGTAAAATGGTTTTCTTCTACCATGTAGTCTGAATTTGAAATGTCTATGATAGGGGAACTACCATTTTTTCTTGGCCTACAAATTACTCAGAGGTCTGAAGGAATATTTATTTCTCAAGAAAAATATCTAAGAGAAATGTTGAAAAGGTTTCAAATGGAAGATTCTAAACCTATGAGCACACCTATGGTCACTGGATGTAAGTTAAGCAAGGATGATGATTCANCATGCAACACATAATCATAACATAATTTACATTCATCGACCTTTTATACAAAGGTCTGTCAAATCAAACATTCACATCTTTGAGTTTGCCATAGTTCTTGGCCAATATAGTTATTTTTACAGACTAGGGGAAACAAGGTGTTACAGTAATAGGATCCAAATGGGTCTCAAAAATAAGATGATTGAGCTAGAAAATATTGTAAGAAATAAGGCTAGATTGGTCTGCAAAGGATATGCTCAAATAGAAGGATTGGACTTTGATGAAACATTTGTGCCTGTAGCAAGATTAGAAGATATTAGAATGTTTCTTGCCTATGCTTGTCATAAATAGTTCAAAGTCTATCAAATGGATGTCAAGTCAACTTTTCTAAATGGAGATCTAAAAGAAGAAGTCTATATGGAACAACCAGAGGGTTTCCAACTGTAAGATAACCCTGACTTTGTCTGCAAGCTGAAGAAAGCCTTATATGGGTTGAAACTAGTTCCCCGTGCCTGGTATCACATATTGGATATGTATCTACAAGACAAAGGGTTCAAGAGAGGAAAAGTTGACAACAATCTATATATAAAAACATACAGTAATGATCTTTTCATTGTGTTGGTCTATGTAGATGACATCATCTTCGATAGTAATAATGCTTCATTGGTAAAATGGTTTTCTTCTACCATGTAGTCTGAATTTGAAATGTCTATGATAGGGGAACTACCATTTTTTCTTGGCCTACAAATTACTCAGAGGTCTGAAGGAATATTTATTTCTCAAGAAAAATATCTAAGAGAAATGTTGAAAAGGTTTCAAATGGAAGATTCTAAACCTATGAGCACACCTATGGTCACTGGATGTAAGTTAAGCAAGGATGATGATTCACCTGATGTTGACCAGAGTTCATATAGGTCTATGATAGGAAGCCTATTGTACATCACAACATCCCGTCCAGACATAATGCATGTTGTTGGAATGGTAAGAAGGTATCAGGTCACACCTAAACAAAGTCATTTGTTCGCTGTCAAAAGAATATTCAGATACTTTAAAGGAATAATGGACTATGGCCTATGGTATCCTAGGAATCATAATTTTCAACTATCAGTCTATTCACATGCTGATTGAGCTAACTGCATGGATAAAAGGAAAAGCACGAGTGGAGGTGCATTCTTCTTAGGATATTCCCTTGTATCATGGTTGAGCAAGAATCAAGGTTCCATTTCCTTATCAACTACATAAGCTGAATACATTGTAGTTGCCACATGCTGTACCCACGTATTGTGGATGATTCAAAAACTTGCATACTTGGAGGTAAAATGTACTACACCGATCCCAATTCATTGTGATAATACCAGTGCAATTAGTATGTCAAAGAACCATGTGTTCCACTCCAAGACCAAGCATATACCCATCAAGTATCACTTCTTGACAAAACAAGTGATCAACATTGTTGTTTCTTTGCATTATATTCCTTCCAAAGATCAGATTGTTGATATCTTCACTAAACTGCTTGCAAAATATTAGTTTGAGTATCTATGCGAGAAGTTGGGCATGAACCCATTATCAACCTAAGAGGGTCCATCCTGTCAGGGGTAGTATATGTTGGTTGACTATATGATACCTCTGACAAGTACTGCAACAACTTAGGGGGAGCCTATTTTCTTTGACATCGATGTCAAACGGGGAGAAAAGGAGTGGTCTGGATGCTATAGGTGGAGGTCCAAATAGATTAGTGCAGTCGTTCAGGGTTGCCATCAATGCCAAAGGGGGAGATTGTTGGCATGTTTACAAGATAAGTGCACTTGTCATTGATGGAAAGATCAGACTGTGCAATGACAACAAACATGAAAGCTACAATGATAGCATCGGGAATGATGAAGATCATGAGAAATTGTTGTCTACAAATCTCAGGAGGAATATCACAGAGTCACACGCAAAGTGCAAGTGTGCACCAGGGCCGAGGTTAACTAGTTGCCAAAGCTTAGGAGAAATAGCATTCTCAGGAACTTAGACAGACTGCATAAATCCTTGGAGGGAGAAACACAGATAGTCGTGCGCCACTAGATTTAGTAAAACTATGAGGAGGATAAGGCCGAGAATCTATCCAACACTCGAGAGATAAGAGTTGTCAGTCTCAGGGTAGATCGAACCATTGATTTGGCACCTGTGGATCTCAGGAATTCGAGAATCGAGAGAATAGAGGTGAGCCAACCTCCAAATCCACGAAATGTGAAATCGCGATGAGATCTAAGCCGTTGAATCCAGAGGACACGTGGCAGGAGATCAACATTTTGTTGACTCACAAATCAGGAAATTCAAAGGTGATAGTTGTAGAAACTCGCGATATGCGAAGTCACGAAATGATCTGGGCCGTCAGATCACTGAGAGATTTCGATCGTTGATCTAATATGAATCATTTCGGAGTTTCACGAGTTGGGAGTTTCGAGGCAACTCACAAAAGGAAATCACGATTTGATCACAACCATCGATCAAAGGGAGAACGAGGACCATTGATTCGAGAAGGACATATGTCAGACCACGTCAGCAGACTATGTCAGCAAGGATATGTGGCGCAATTAGACAATGAAAAGTGTCAATTCGATTCGACATTTCAAGGACGTGGAAAGCATAAATCCAAGTGAAACGTGGAAGTTTCTCGACTCATGACATGTCATCAACTGACGCAAGAGTTACATCACTCCAGGAGTTTTTCTTCGGGAGTTTTACGACCAGTACTCGCCCAAAGACTCGAAGTCCCGGAGCAGAGGACAACCATTGGATTAAAGAGGACACGCGTCAGTGGATTGTCAACTCTAGGAAAAATAAAAGGAAGGATAAACAAGAGTTTGAGAATTGAAATCTCCGTAGTCCAATGAAACGAAAGAGATCTCGATCGTTGATTCGAGAGGGACACGCGTCGTTGGATCATGGAATCTAATTTAAATGATCCAGGAGCAAACAAGAACTTGAGAATTGAAACTCCTGGAGCCCAGATCGCAAAATCGATCTCGTTCGTTGGTTTGGAGGGACACATGTCATCTAATCGCTGAGAATAAGGATCACGCGTGGATAAAGGAACGAAGGCAGAATCATCGATTGAAGAGGACAAATGTTAGCAAATCTTCCATTCCGGTAGATATCCAGTCAGCAGCAATAGGGCTTGAGAGTTGAAATTCCCAGAGCCCAGATCACGAAGGAAACCTCAGTCGTTGATGGAGGTAGGAGAGATCTGGTCCATGGACTCGAGAGGATAGATCTGAACCCTCCGTTCAAGAGCACCGTCAAGATCGTGAGATCGACGGTCATGCTCCATTGCGGGGCTAGAACATACTCGAGACTTAATTTTTCATGGATGGGCCCACAATTGTGTGGTCACATGAAGTTCATAGCCCAAGGTCATATCGAGAAAAGGAGCTAGCACTCACTAGAACGAGATCAGGAAGCGCCTTTTGAATAGGAATTTGGTCATCATCGGTGGTCAGGTGAAGGAAGGGGCTTAGAAGCCAAAGACGCCACAGACGACTGACTATAACTGACAAAGAAAACGAAGAGTCTCGACTGCCAAAGAATCTAAGGAATCTCATCATAATGACCACTAATGATGAACTCATAGGAAACAGAACCGCTAGAGAAGATGGAGAGTTTCCATGATGATCAGGAGAAGACTCGACATGAGAAATGCATGCAAACTAGAGTTGTGAAGCGATTATGTTGTAAAGTCATGCAGGAGTAAGGAAGAGAGGTAGTGAACAACCTGTGGGGTAGAACAATGACACTGTGAAGAGCATGCAGAGGTATTGTGCATGAAGGATGTAGAAGGTACACAGAGAGTATAAAAACATAGAATAAAGAAGATTTGTGCGTGACTGTGGAGTATAATTCATGCATGTAGAAGCATGTTGTGTGTAGGATCTGAAGAGAAGAAGAAGCAAGGAACATAAATGCATATCTGAGAGAAGAATATAAAGCGCAACAGGCTTGAGGAGAGAGACACTGATGCAAGAAGGGCAGAGCAATGTAACATAACAGTGATGAGACTGGTAAGCCATACATAAATGTTGTATCACTGTGATAAAGTTGTGAAAAGAAAAGATTTATATTTCATGGTGGTAGGGAGGTTCTAGGGAGGATTGTTGTCCTTAGAAGTTTCAAGTGGGTGCTTGAACACAGGGAGTTGTAGCTTCCATTTTTGCAGCCAGGAAAACCAGGGTGGCAGGGTAGTGCAAGGGAGAACTATTGTTCTCTGTTATACAGGTTGGTGCCTGTGTGACTAGAAGTTGGTGCTTCCATCCAGTTGGTGCTGGAACACTCAGGGAGTAGGTGCTTCCTTCTAGTAGGTGATAGAGAAACCAGAGAGTTGCTGCTCTCAGCAAGTTGCATCTTGTAAATCAGAGGTGGTAGCCTCACAATGAGTTGGAGCTCATAAGAATGATAATGTACAAAAAATAAATATTACTTATCATATCAAGAAGAAGATGTTTTTCCCTGTATGGGATTCCTTAGGAAATATTTGTCTCTGTATATTTCATGTGTGTGATTGATGTTGAATATTCTATTGCTTACCTCCCTGCATTATTGTGATTTTCGTTGAGAGTTTTGTAAAAAGTTTAAAATAAGCATAATTGTTTAAGCACGATAACAACTGATTCACTTCCCCCCTCTCAGTTTTCCAACACATGGTTGATGTATGTTATGGTACATGCTTTAGTACATGGTTGATGGATGTTATGAAACATGTTTGAGGTATATCTTGGAACATAGTTTATGGATATGATACACTCCCATTACATGGATGATATGGCACACACGAATTAGCATATGGTTTGATGCACATCTTGATGATGGTCTTGGTATATGATCTATGTGAGTGGATTTGGTTATAGTTTATGAATATGTTGATGTTGAGATGTCATTATCAGTGACAAATATAGTGGCATTGGCAGTCACCGTGACAGTGGTAGTGACAAAGGTAGAACAAGGACAATGATATGTTTGATGGAAAGTTGATTATCAGTGACAAGTTGATTATCAATGACAGTGGTAGTGATAGGTTAAGTCTACACTTATATTTTAGGGAAGAAGTAAGGGGCAAGGAAAGGGGGTTGTAGCCTCCTTCCGGTTGGAGCCGAAGAATATAAGGAGTTGGAGCTTCCTTCAAGTTGGAGCCTGTAAATCAGGGGGTTAGAGCCTCTTTCCAGTTGAATCTAGAGAATTCATGGAGATTTAGCTTCCTCAGGTTGGAGACTGTAAATAGGGGGTTGGAGCCTCATTCCAGTTGGTTCTTCCTATGAATGTAATATTTTGATATACAAGAAATCATTTTATGGTTTTATACCATTTGGGTTTCCACATAAAAATTTGGTGTACTGTGTCTCTTTGGATATGAAGTGATGCATTGTTTATGGTTATATGTTCATGATATATTGAATGCAATCATAAGTGATAACTGATTGATAAAATTTATGATTACATGTCTTCATTAAGAGTTTGTTGATGAGCATATTTGAATGCTCATCAACTGGAAGGGAGAGTCTGGTTCGAGGTTGTCCAAAGTAACCTAAGCCGTTTTGAATGACTCACCCTGATGGGATTTACGACTATGTTGGTCGATGAGGGAAACTAACCTAGACTACAAAAAATTAAAACAACTAACTATTCATTAACAAAGACCTACTATGTACATTTACTATTCATACATTTTATATACAGAATTTACCAAATAAACAGGTAAAAGATTTGTATAAAGTCTTGTGAAACTAGAAGCTTGCAAAAAGAACTAGATCTTAGGAAAACCAAAATATCAAAAGATTTATTACTAACCTGAAACTCTAATTTAAAATCAAATAAATAAAGGATGGTAGTAAATGATAACGATGTGATTTTGAATGAGCAAAGAATCGAGACTTATAAAGTAATTTACATCCACCACAAAATTGAAATCAAATTATACTAACCTATTGTTGGCTAGAAATAAAATGAGTAATATCAGTCATATCTTTCTGTGTAAAAGCTCTTCCAACTGTCTGCTTACCAAGAGAAATCCAGGAAAAATAGTTGTAAAGGATTTTATAATATCTGAAGGAAGCAACTTCAAAAAATATTAGAAGTCCTATTAACCATGTAGAAAGAACAACTCATTTGTATAGATCCTTCATGAGAATTAACGAACCACTTTTCCGACAAAACAACTCGATCAACAAAGCAAATCACAATATGCATAATAATACAAGTAAATGTTGTTTTACTATAACATAATGGTGAAATGATTTCTTTCATGAAGCATGTTGATAGTTGGGATAATAAACCCTCATTTATGTATTTAGACCAAATATGATAGTGTGTTGATAAACTAGACAAAAGTTGAGCTATAACAACACAAATTTAACACAGGAAGGACACAAATCAAATAAAGGAAATATTATATTAAAACACAGAAATTACCCACATGAATAAAGCCTCAAGCAATCAATAATTCTATGACATTCTTCACAATACTTACTTGTTCATTATCCCAAAAACATTTCTTCCTCGGTGACTCTAAAATGCATGAGTATTTAAACAATAGTATGGATTGATCCTCATGTCCACATCATAGAGTCAAATCCCTTTAGAATTCATATCCCTTTGTACAATTTTATGGTTTATACTCATAATAGAAAAGTATTATAATTATAAAATCAACTTGCTCAACAACTTATCGAAAAGTTTGTTGACATAGCAACAAGAGCCTATAATTCACCTTTCAAACTAATTCTATGCTAATTTAAAACAAAATGAAATCCTCGTAGTATCCCATTGTCTCCATAAATGTGGTCGATAATATTTTTTCAAGTTGTTCATGACCTAAAAATAAAAGGAATAAAATCAATTAAAATCAATTAAAATCAACAAAAACTAATTAAAGACTAGCTACATAATATTTGATTATGTAGCTAGTCTAAAAACATTACATAATCAAAACAAAAAATCAAAATAAAACTTAAAAATGTTGACTTTACATTACCAAGAATTATCCATTAGAAATCGAGGATGCATGTAAATTGGTTTTCGTGATAATACTGACATTAATTGATTCCTTGACAACACTGTTTGGAGATTTCTTTGGTTTTTTTAACAACCCGAGGAAAATTTTATTCTATATTACTTGTCAATTGTTGAATCTCTATCTTTAAATCATTGTTTTTCCTTTGAATTGATAGGTTTTATTTGAGCACCTTGCTCTAAACAATTGAAGGGTTTATCTTTCAATCAATCAAGGATCGATTCTAGGTCTTGGGTACGCTCCAACCCTATTTTAGTTTTTCTTCAGGTCACACGCAAGACGAGAATGATATCTTCCTTTTGATCCAAAGGATCATCTCAAGGAGAACTGGATTTTTTGGTACCCTGAACTAATTTCTCAACCATCACAGAATTTTTGAAAAATTTCTCTTTAGAAAATGCGGCATATCTCTGAAATTGCTTTGTTTCTAAAGAAACTTCCTGCATGGACAGTAAATGACCCCATGTTGGAGATGGGTTTTTAACGGTTTTGTTAAACACTTCACCATTTTCTCAGAATCCATCTCGCAAAATCATCTCTCAATTATGGCATGAGGTTGAACTATGTTATACTATTATGGGTAAGTAAAACCTTGTGGGATATTTAGCTCTGCTTTTACCTTTACTACAGGACCATGAATCACTATGTTACTAGGTTGCAGAGTAGGGTAGATTGAACCAAGACTGTGATATTTCTATGAAAAACAAAACCCTCAATTTGTAGCATAAATGGATGATTGAAAAAAAATAGGAACATAGTCAAATAACTCATCCCCACAATGATGGCTAGGAACTCAAAGAACCAAGGATGACATGAAACATTCAACCACTTAAAACTTTGATGATTTCCCGGATTGCTCGCATGACAGAGGAGATAAGGGTTAAATATCAAATGACCTATGTCTTCGTTATGATTAGCCACAAACTACTGATTTCAGATCATGGTTGATGGCACAATTATAATGATCATATCAAAGCCCTTTGCAGGATTAAGCCAAGGTATGAGGGAATTATTGAAAAGAATGGAAAAAAAAAATGAAGTATAAGGTTTGAGGATCGATAGAAATCAATTGAGAAGTATGATCATGTATATGTAATAGAATTAACCCAAGTCAAAAGTATGCAAAAAAAAAACCCTATCGAAAACCCCAAAGTCTAGATACATGCTTAAAATGAAGTAATTCGATAAGTGATACATTTTTCTTTAAACCTATGTTCATGTAGGATGTTTGGAGAGGTTTTCTTGACATAACGTTAATATAAATCCTAGAAAAATGAAATTAAAGTTATAGGATATAGGATCTTACTGAGGGTTTATTATGATTACATATTCAATTAATTTTAACCATATAGAATGATGGTATCCTCTTATAAATGAGCTAGGAAACATGAGAAATAGTCATTATTCAAAACGAGACAAGTACGACGGTACTGCATAAAGAATTCACCAAGCAAGATCAAAGATAGAAATATTTAATTTCATGCTTTTCAATCATGAAATTACGAATAAATACGGAAACATAACATGTTCAAACCAAAATAGCATAAAATCAAGCATACAAAAGAAAACTATAAAGACAATTGGTCACATGAAACCCAACAAAATCATTTAAGAAAAATATTCACAAAGAGTTTTATCAATTTGATGAATAGAACATACTAGGCATTGATCAAATTTATATATAATACTGCATTTCGAAGTAAAATAGTAGGGTGCTAGTTGGGGCAGCCAACAAATGGCGATTCACTCGGCGAAGCAGTTATATTTGCATTGATTCAAAACACATCACAAAGAGGAAAAAGAAAGAGGTACCAAGTTGTTAGATCTCCAAGTTTCCTTAAGAAAATCCCTTGTCTGGTCTATATAGTATTGATATCAGTTCTATAGACATATATAAATAAAATTTACCACAATTCATGATTTTAAGAAGGAAAGTCTTGGAAAGAAATAGAAATATGAATGATCGTTTCATCAATGGATCATGACAGTTTTACGAAAGGACTCCAATATCACAGGAAGAGCCACAGCTTCCAGTAGGCATCCATAGCCTTGACATAGTTTCCTTTTAACCTATCCGATTTAGTTGATCCCATCAAATAGTTTAAGCACACATGATGGATCATTTTTGGAATCATTAAGTTTTATTCTTTTGGCATTTTGGTGACTAACTGAAATTCATTGCTCTGGCTTGGTGACCAGTTAGTAAGAAACATCATCCACAAAAATCCATGGAGGTGAGCAAGTCGGCTCATGATGAGACCTCTTTTCCTTCAGTTGAGAATATTGAAGGCCACTACCATGGCTTGGTGACCAGAAATTGTAATGTCACTCCTGTAAACTCCCAATGGTCATGATAGATCGACACATGATGAGACCTTCCAACTTTCAATTAGAACCTAGTGCTTTATTAATTTTTGTACACAGGTGACCCAATCACACAATTTTAATTTTAATCCCTAAACAATAGATTGTCTAAAAATGGGGAAGTAGATAGGGAACATCCCTTAAGGACTTAGGATGGCGTAAAATGTCTTATGATGGTCATGAGAATCAAAGATTACTCCAACTTTCAGAGTAAATTCTTTTCAAGAATGTTGAAGAGAAAGGGACAAGGTAACCATCAAATTAAAAATTGTTTAGCATAGCTAAGATGTATCGTATTTCAAGACCACATTTGGACTGTATTAAGTTATTTTGGAGACTAGCGGATGATATTGTCTTGAAAAATATTTTCTCATGGTGATAAGTCTCAAACAACAAATTTATTGGACCAAAAAGATAGACAAAGAACAAAGAAAAAGATTCACTCAAAAACAAAGGAAAATAACACACAAAAAACAAACCAAATCATATTTTAATGAAAAAAATCAAAATCAGAAGTACATCAAAACAAACAAATCAAAACAACAAATGCACACTTTCAGAAAACGATTTTGGCCAAAGATAATCCCAAGCTTTTGGATCTATTATCATCCTACTATAAATGAAAAACAAAGGAAGAACTAGATCATATAAAGTCTCATGTATGGGAAGGTTATTTCCTTAATATAATGTTTCATGAGATGTGAGTTTATTCAAGATTAGTATTAAAAGAAAAATGTATGTCGAAAGAGATTTAAAGAAATCAGAAAAAATCCCTATTAGGATGAGTGTAGTTCTACTCGTTGCACCTTGTGTCAGGGTTGAATTCGTGTGGATTGACAATTCAAATTTACTTATCTCTTTACTTTCCATTTTAAAATTTTCATGATGATAATGCGTTTTTTAAAAGAAATATTTAACAAAAATAAGAGATAAAAGGATTAAAGTGGGCTTCCCTGACAACATTCAGATTATGGTTCTCTTGGTGTACCCACTTGTGTTCATAACTACATTATTACAAAAAGAAACAGTGAGAAAGAAAACTAAAGGAAACCTACTCCTAAACCTACTCTAACTACTAAGCAAATCGAAATACTAAGTGAAGTCATGCTTCCAATGTAGCCATGGAAGTGACTTCAATCCTGCAAGACACATAAATTCAATGATCAATATGAAAAGTTAAAGTGCTTGCAGATACAAGTAAAATGTGTCATACTTATGTACTAGATATTCATTTAGAAACATAGTAAGCATAACCTTATTATTGTGCACTTTTTTAGCATATGAATCTTCGAGCCAATATGCAATTCTATCGTGATATGGGTCACAACAACATGGAAACATGTAATTGATTTGGGAAAACTTGTCAAAATTATGGGGACATGACATATCCACCGGTCTAGACCGAAGTGCCCCATCCTCCTGATTGTTCTCTGTTTGTTCATGAGTCTTTTCACATGAAGTATATAAAAGGAATGTGTCATAGCTACCTCCCTAATTATTTTTCATAGAGAAGGTGAATACAGCCTTACCATTCTTCGGAAATTTTTTGAGATAGGAACACTCCAACCAATATGCAATCCTGTCATAATATGTGCAGTTACCGATATAGGATTGTTCGAAAGAATTCACAGACAATTTTTTTTTTGATGAAAATAAGGTACTAGATTGGTATGGAAAGAATCTTGCAAAAGGATCTTGATGTTATTGGTAGGATCAAGATAACAAAAAGTTATCATGATTTTCAACTAAAAAAGAAGTGTCTCATTCTCTTGAAACTTTCCATTGAGCTTGAATTCTTCGGCATTAACTACTTGAGATGAACTAAATGGAACAACCAACATTTTTGAATAATCATCACTAGTAGTGGTGTTTGGTTGATTAGAATTTTTGATCTCAAATAATTGATTATGGAAAAATTCAAATCCTTCTTTAAACACAAATTGAGATGAATCAATGGAAGATGCAATTTGAGACTCTTTCAACTCATTTCTTGATTTACCCATGGATAATTGATGAGAATAAGAATTAATATGTTCATGGGAANATTGATTATGGAAAAATTCAAATCCTTCTTTAAACACAAATTGAGATGAATCAATGGAAGATGCAATTTGAGACTCTTTCAACTCATTTCTTGATTTACCCATGGATAATTGATGAGAATAAGAATTAATATGTTCATGGGAAGAATTATTCTCCTCTTTATCTTCTATTCGGTAATCTCTATTGATTTTTACCTGATTATATAATGCTGAATTCTCTCCAAGGTAATCTGGAACACACAATTGCACAACATTAGGATAAAACAATCAGGGTACAAGGAATAATATGTAGAAGAATTGAGTAGACAAAAATGTGTCTCTTGAAATGATTGGCATATAGTTTTTGACTTGTATGTTTGTTTCCTCTCCTTGTGTGAACTGATCAACCCCAATTGTACGTTCTTTTAAAGAGTATCAAATAGTTTCCAAGAGAAATTTGGTTCATTGTGTAAGGGAAAATTTGAGAGTAAACCACTAGAGTAAGATGGTTGATTAATAGTTTGAATAATGATGTCATCTCGCATTAATTGATCTTGAATTGGTTCAAATGAATTATAAGAATATTTATTGATAACGTAATCACAAATATCATATGCAATTTCTTTCTCTTTTGAAATAGTTGTAGTGTCTTGGATAGTATGACCACTGTCTTTATTTCAAGTTTCTTTATCATCAGAAGAAGACATTGATGAAAAAGAATTGTCAGGAGGGACAATTGCATCTTTCAATATATCATGTTTCTCCAAAATTAAAGAAGTTGGAAAACAATGTTGTGCTTCTACAACTCGTAAGTTCTCAAGATCTTCATGACAGTTTAAACCAAACCATGAATGAGTATTAATGCTTAATTCAAATTAGTTAACAATTAATTGATCTTGTTCGTTTGAGAGAAAAAAGAGATATTGAAACCATTCATCAATAAGAGGAATTTCTTTCAAAGGGAATCTAGTACATAAATGTATGAGCCTAATCTCAAAATATTCTAATGATTCATCATTTTCTTTCCTAAGAAAATTCAATTCCTCGCCTAATTTATCATAATTAGAATTGTTAAAATCAAATAAAAACTGAGTTCCAAACTCAAACCAGGAATGAATTGAATTACTCGGAAAAGATTCGAACCAACATTTAACCCGACCTCGAAAGGTGAGAACAAACAATTTGCACACAATATTAGGATCAATGATAAAAAAAATTACAAAGATAATATTCTGCGGATGTGCTCCCTTCTCCTCCGAATGTAAGTTCTGGCAATAGGTAAAGTGTCTTACTGGGAATGTTAACATATGGGAGATTAAAAACACGTTCCCATATAGGAATTTGGGTGGGAGACATTGTTGTAATACGAAGATAAAGAATTTGGCTCCGAGTTAGCTTGTCATCTAACTAGCCCTTAAGCATGTGGATGACATCACCGAAGGATAGATAATGAATCAAAAAATAATTATGGGTGAAGAACTAAATGATTGAGACAAGTTGTTGGAAACATTTAAAGATTTAGTTATTCCCTCCTTATAGCGCCATTTGTTGACAAACATATTTGAACGCTCATCAAATGGAAGGGAGAGTCCGGTTCGATGTTGTCTAAAGTAATCAAAGTCATTTGGGATGACTCAACATGACAGGTTTTATGACTCCGTTGGTCGATGAGGGAAACTAACCTTGACTACAAAAAAATTAAAACAACTAACTATTCATTAACTAAGACCTACTATTTACATTTACTATTCACACATTTTATATGCAAAATTTACAAAATAAATAGCTACAAGATTTGTATAAAGTCTTGTGAAACTAGAAGCTTGCAAAAAGAACTAGATCTTAGGCAAACCAAAATATCAAAAGATTTATTACTAACCTGAAACTCTAATTTAAAATCAAATAAAGAAAGAATGGGAGTAAATGATAATGATGTGAGTTTGAATGAGCAAAGAATCTAGAATTATAAAGTAATTTACATCCACCACAAAATTGAAATCAAATTATACTAACCTATTGTTGGCTAGAAATAAAATGAGTATTATCAGTCATATCTTTCTATGTAAAAGATCTTCTAGTTGTCTGCTTACCGAGAGAAATCCAGGACAAACAATGTTAAAGGATTGTTACAATATCTGAAGGAAGAAACTTCAACAAATATTAGAATTCCTATTAACCATGCAGAAATAAAAACTCATTTGTACAGATCCTTCATGAGAATTAACGAACCACTTTGCTGACAAAACAACTCTATCAACAAATCAGATCACAATATGTATAATAATACAAGTAAACATTGTTTTACTATAACATAATGGTGAAATGATTTCTTTCATGAAGCATGTTGACTGTTGGGATAATAAACCATCATTTACGCATTTAGACCAAATATGATAGTGTGTTGATAAACTAGACAAAATCTGAGCTATAACAACACAAATTTAGCATAGGAAGGACAAGAATCAAATAAAGGAAATATTATATTAAAATATAGAAATTACCCACAGGACTAAAGCCTCAAGCAATCCATAATTCTATGTCCTTCTTCACAATATTTACTTGTTCATCATCCCAAAAAAAATTCTTCCTCAGTGACTCTAAAATGCATGAGTATTTAAACAATAGTATGGATTGATCCTCATGTCCACATCATAGAGTCGAAGCCCTGCATAATTCATATCCCTTTGTACAAGTTTCTGGTTTATACTCATAATAGAAAAGTCTTATAATAATAAAATCAACTTTCTAGACAACTTATCGAAAATTTTATTGGCATAGCAACAAGAGGTTATAATTCACCTTTTCAAACTAACTCTATGCTAATTCAAAACAAAATGAAATTCTGGGAGTATCCCATTGTCTCCATAAATGTGGTCGATAATATTTTTCCAAGTTGTTCATGAATTGAAAATAAAAGGAATAAAATCAATTAAAATCAACAAAAACTAATTAAAGACTAGCTACAAAATCTTTGATTATGTAGCTAGTCTAAAAACACTACAAAATCAAAACAAAAAATAAAAATAAAACTTAAAAATGTTGACTTTACATTACCGAGAATTATCCATTATAAATCGAGGATACATGTAAATTGGATTCTGTGATAATACCGACATTAATGGATTCCTCGACAATAGTGTTTGGAGAGTTCTTTGGTTTTTTTAATAGCCCAAGGAAAATTTTGTTGTATATTACTTGTCAAGTGTTGAATCTCTATCTTTAACTCATTATTTTGCCTCTGAATTGATAGGTTTGATTTGAGCAACTTGCTCTAAAAAATCCAAGGGTTTATCTTTCAATCGATCAAGGATTGATTATAGGTCTTTGGTACACTCCAACCCTCTTTTAGTTTTTCTTTTGATCACACGCAAGACATGAATGATAACTTCCTTTTGAGCCAAAGGATCATCTCGAGGAGAATTGGATTTTTTGGTACCTTGAACTAATTTCTCAACCAACACAGAATTTATGAGAAATTGCTCTTTATAAAATGGGGCATATCTTTGAAATTGCTTTGTTTTTGAAGAAACTGCTTGCGTGAATAGTAAATGACCCCATTTTGGAGATGTGTTATTAATGGTTTTGTCAAACTCTTCACTGTTTTCTCATAATCCATCTCGCAAAATCATCTCTCAATTCTGGCATGAGGTTGAACTCTGTTATACTATTGTGTTTAAGTAAAACCTTGTGGGTTGTTTAGCTCTGCTTTTACCTTTACTACATGACCATTTATCAATTTGTTACTATGTTGCAGAGTAGGGTATCTTGAACCAAGACTGTGATATTTCTATGAAAAAAAAAACCCTCGATTTGTAATACAAAGGGATGATTGAAAACAAATAGGAACATAGTCAAATACCTCATCTCCACAATAATGGCTAGGAACTCGAAGAACCAAGGATGACATGAAACATTCAACCACTTAAAACTCTGATGATTTCTCAGATTGCTCGTATACAAAGGATAGAAGGGTTCAAGATCAAATGACTTATGTCTTCATTATGATTAGCCACAAACTACTGATTTTAGATTGTGGATGATGGCAAGATTATAATGATCATATCACATCCCTTTGTAGGATTAAGCCAACATATGAGGGCATGATTGAAAATAATGGAAAAAAAAATTAAAGTATAAGGCTTGGAGATCGATAGAACTAAATTGAGAAGTATGATCGCGGATATGTCATAGAATTAACCCAAGTTAAAAGTATGCAAAACAACAACCCCTATCGAAAACCCCAAAGTATAGATACATGCTTAAAATGAAGTAATTCGATAAGTGATAATTTTTTCTTTAAACCTTTGTTCATGTAGGATGTTTGGAGAGATTTTCTTGACATAACGTTAATGTAAATCCTAGCGAAATGAAATTAAAGTTAGAGGATATAGGATCTTACTAAGGGTTTAATATGATTACATGTTCAATTAATTGCAACCATATAGAATGATGGTATCCTCTTATAAATGAACTAGGAAATGTGATAAATAGTCATTAGTCAAGACGAGATAAGAACGATGGTACTATATAAAGAATTCACCAAGCAAGATCGACAAGAGAAATCTTTAATTTCATGCTTTGTAGTCATGAAATTACGAATAAATACGAAAAAATAACATATTCAAACCAAAATAGCATAAAAGAGAGCATACGAAAGAAAACTATAAAGACAATTGGTCACACGAAACCCAACAAAATCATTTAAGCAAAATATTCACAAAGAGTTTTATCAATTTGATGAATAGAACATACTAGGAAGTGAACAAATTTATAGATAATATTGCATTTCGGAGTAAAATAATAGGGTGCTAGTTTGGGCAGCCAACAAAGTCGTAAAATGTGCTTAGTATTGATTCACCCCCCCTCAATATTGGTAAATATTCCAACAAATACAAGGGTCGTTAGTTGTTGTGTCCATCGGTTCTCTAGGAAACTCTTTCTCGTATATGGCTCATCAACCATTTTTCCATCGCATATTTGCATACCTTTACCTTTATTTCCTCGGCATCACCATCATCATCATCCTCATCTTGGGTTTTTTACATACCCATAGCCATGCGCTCGATGCTCCTACATCATGATCCCAAGGAACAATACTTCTTTATGAGCTCTTGTCCATGGGTTCCCTGTTATTGTGCAAAATCCTATTTCATAGTTTGCTCCACACAAGCCCCTTCTTCATGACTTGCAATCTCCCTTTCATGCTAAAATACACAAGTCCCTTTTCCATGACTTGCAATTTCTCTGGCTGCCTCTGATCATTGTTTCTACTAGGCATGGACTGCCTCAAATTGACGGTTATGCCCATGGTTGAGAAAATTCTCTCTCATGGATTTCATTACATCAGTGGTTCAAATGACCACAAACCATTACAAATTTGTTTTTAGGGTACCAAGAACTTAACAAATTATGGGGAATACATGCCTTATTAGGTTTACATGTTGTCATCTTCTTTCATAATTCTCCATCTGAATCTTCCACTGCAATACCTACATAAAATTGTTTCTTGTATAAGGGGTGCCTCCATCCAACAAGACACCTGTACTTTTTCTGCATCCACTTGTAATTACATGCTTACAAAATATGTTTCTTTTTGGATTATACAATGTCCAACAAGAAAACCTATGACCTCGGTTTCACAAACTTAATTGACGCACCAATTCCCTGACTTACATAACTTAAACTCGACTTGAATTTTGATGTGATGGTCTAAACTACTTTAAATTCATTTAAACTTTACTTCGACTCCATACTCTTAACCTGAATTCATGACTTAAAATTATTTTTTAGGGTGTTGGGTAACATCGATCATGCACCCTTCTTCATACTAAGTAGATTCAATGACTTTTCCGTGACTCTCAGATTTTACTTGGCTCCAATTTCCTTTACTAGGAAAGACTTAATTTTGATACTTTAAATAATTTACATTGACTTTTATGTTATGTCTCATTGACTCCCTTCCTTCTATTTCTTCCCTAACTTGCAAGAGTACTTCACTATAAACTTTAACCATTTTCAAATATCATTATATGGAATTTACAAGAGGTTCTTAGCACTAACAAATTATCTTTGACTCTTACCTTACATCAACACTCCACTTTTGCATATTAATTTTGACTTGAGACTCTCAACTTTATTTTTTCTTTGATTCCAATTGTTTCGCCAAACTTTCCCTAAAAATAACATTACAATAGAAACAATAATCTTTCCATTTACAAATGGGCTTTTGAATCAATGATTTAAATAATTTTTAACTTCAAAATGAGTTTACATGACTCTCTATATGTAATTTTCAACCTCCCATTTTGAAATATTAATTCTCGTTTTATTAAACCATTACTAAGGAGAAATTTCCAAAGGTGTCCTTAGAAATAGTAGCTTTCAATCTTCAATATAAAGAATTATTTTTAACATATATGTGGCATAATGTTAATGCAAACACAATATACCTTTCCTCTTTGGTTGAAATTGCTCACATGTCACCTCTCTCTACCTTCCCTTGTTGGATTCTTCTATGATCCTCTCATGATGAGTAGTATTCCAACTAATGGTTCCTCTTCAAAATGTGTGCATTCTTGACTCACCAGAGTTCTGCTTGATCTTGACATGAATTATGCCATTCATTTACCTTCTCTTGCACGATTCCAAACTTGGTCGCTTCTTTTTCTATGAACTCGACATAAATGTTTCTTGGTGTTTCTCTATTCTCTTGGTGTGGGAATCGACCTTTGCAACATTTAGAAATGGTATTTCATCATCTACAGCTCTAGTGTTATCCAAATGTGGGCCCCTTAGCAATCCTTGTCCTATATGTTGAAATCAACATCTCCACTATGATTTGAGCTATATATATATTGTCCACACCATGCACAGGTTTTCATCGGTTCACAGACAAAGTTATGTCATTACTATTGAAATAAAAATTGTTTCCATATGTGCCCTTTCTTTCTCTTATGAGAGTCGATTTGTCTCGCGGCCTTAATCCATTGTCCCATGGCCTTGCAATATATTTGAAAAAAATCCTCCGTCTTTTCACATATATGAGATTTATCTCTCTATCTCTTTGTAGAATGAGTAGTGAGGAATGAATCACCTCTATTAGAGACCGCAACTGTTGTGAAGGGAATATGAAATACTGCAACAAATGAAAATGAGTCGTCCTCCATGGAAATATGCAACAAAAGAGAGAGAAAGAGTCAACGATAACGATCATAGTAGAGGAAACAAAAAAAATAAAAAAAATCGAGGGGAAGAAGAAAATCCTTCACTCTAGACGCATACCTAATCATGGGTTCGAGTTTCTATTTCATATCGTGGTCTCTTACAATGTGGATCTTGAAGTGGATGTGGGCATCAACCAAGGGATGAGAAAGGTTGAAGACCTTAGT
>SNQJ01S0060599.1:4302-15214 GCA_010110895.2 Picea sitchensis | reverse complement strand
TTAATGTAAATCCTAGCGAAATGAAATTAAAGTTAGAGGATATAGGATCTTACTAAGGGTTTAATATGATTACATGTTCAATTAATTGCAACCATATAGAATGATGGTATCCTCTTATAAATGAACTAGGAAATGTGATAAATAGTCATTAGTCAAGACGAGATAAGAACGATGGTACTATATAAAGAATTCACCAAGCAAGATCGACAAGAGAAATCTTTAATTTCATGCTTTGTAGTCATGAAATTACGAATAAATACGAAAAAATAACATATTCAAACCAAAATAGCATAAAAGAGAGCATACGAAAGAAAACTATAAAGACAATTGGTCACACGAAACCCAACAAAATCATTTAAGCAAAATATTCACAAAGAGTTTTATCAATTTGATGAATAGAACATACTAGGAAGTGAACAAATTTATAGATAATATTGCATTTCGGAGTAAAATAATAGGGTGCTAGTTTGGGCAGCCAACAAAGTCGTAAAATGTGCTTAGTATTGATTCACCCCCCCTCAATATTGGTAAATATTCCAACAAATACAAGGGTCGTTAGTTGTTGTGTCCATCGGTTCTCTAGGAAACTCTTTCTCGTATATGGCTCATCAACCATTTTTCCATCGCATATTTGCATACCTTTACCTTTATTTCCTCGGCATCACCATCATCATCATCCTCATCTTGGGTTTTTTACATACCCATAGCCATGCGCTCGATGCTCCTACATCATGATCCCAAGGAACAATACTTCTTTATGAGCTCTTGTCCATGGGTTCCCTGTTATTGTGCAAAATCCTATTTCATAGTTTGCTCCACACAAGCCCCTTCTTCATGACTTGCAATCTCCCTTTCATGCTAAAATACACAAGTCCCTTTTCCATGACTTGCAATTTCTCTGGCTGCCTCTGATCATTGTTTCTACTAGGCATGGACTGCCTCAAATTGACGGTTATGCCCATGGTTGAGAAAATTCTCTCTCATGGATTTCATTACATCAGTGGTTCAAATGACCACAAACCATTACAAATTTGTTTTTAGGGTACCAAGAACTTAACAAATTATGGGGAATACATGCCTTATTAGGTTTACATGTTGTCATCTTCTTTCATAATTCTCCATCTGAATCTTCCACTGCAATACCTACATAAAATTGTTTCTTGTATAAGGGGTGCCTCCATCCAACAAGACACCTGTACTTTTTCTGCATCCACTTGTAATTACATGCTTACAAAATATGTTTCTTTTTGGATTATACAATGTCCAACAAGAAAACCTATGACCTCGGTTTCACAAACTTAATTGACGCACCAATTCCCTGACTTACATAACTTAAACTCGACTTGAATTTTGATGTGATGGTCTAAACTACTTTAAATTCATTTAAACTTTACTTCGACTCCATACTCTTAACCTGAATTCATGACTTAAAATTATTTTTTAGGGTGTTGGGTAACATCGATCATGCACCCTTCTTCATACTAAGTAGATTCAATGACTTTTCCGTGACTCTCAGATTTTACTTGGCTCCAATTTCCTTTACTAGGAAAGACTTAATTTTGATACTTTAAATAATTTACATTGACTTTTATGTTATGTCTCATTGACTCCCTTCCTTCTATTTCTTCCCTAACTTGCAAGAGTACTTCACTATAAACTTTAACCATTTTCAAATATCATTATATGGAATTTACAAGAGGTTCTTAGCACTAACAAATTATCTTTGACTCTTACCTTACATCAACACTCCACTTTTGCATATTAATTTTGACTTGAGACTCTCAACTTTATTTTTTCTTTGATTCCAATTGTTTCGCCAAACTTTCCCTAAAAATAACATTACAATAGAAACAATAATCTTTCCATTTACAAATGGGCTTTTGAATCAATGATTTAAATAATTTTTAACTTCAAAATGAGTTTACATGACTCTCTATATGTAATTTTCAACCTCCCATTTTGAAATATTAATTCTCGTTTTATTAAACCATTACTAAGGAGAAATTTCCAAAGGTGTCCTTAGAAATAGTAGCTTTCAATCTTCAATATAAAGAATTATTTTTAACATATATGTGGCATAATGTTAATGCAAACACAATATACCTTTCCTCTTTGGTTGAAATTGCTCACATGTCACCTCTCTCTACCTTCCCTTGTTGGATTCTTCTATGATCCTCTCATGATGAGTAGTATTCCAACTAATGGTTCCTCTTCAAAATGTGTGCATTCTTGACTCACCAGAGTTCTGCTTGATCTTGACATGAATTATGCCATTCATTTACCTTCTCTTGCACGATTCCAAACTTGGTCGCTTCTTTTTCTATGAACTCGACATAAATGTTTCTTGGTGTTTCTCTATTCTCTTGGTGTGGGAATCGACCTTTGCAACATTTAGAAATGGTATTTCATCATCTACAGCTCTAGTGTTATCCAAATGTGGGCCCCTTAGCAATCCTTGTCCTATATGTTGAAATCAACATCTCCACTATGATTTGAGCTATATATATATTGTCCACACCATGCACAGGTTTTCATCGGTTCACAGACAAAGTTATGTCATTACTATTGAAATAAAAATTGTTTCCATATGTGCCCTTTCTTTCTCTTATGAGAGTCGATTTGTCTCGCGGCCTTAATCCATTGTCCCATGGCCTTGCAATATATTTGAAAAAAATCCTCCGTCTTTTCACATATATGAGATTTATCTCTCTATCTCTTTGTAGAATGAGTAGTGAGGAATGAATCACCTCTATTAGAGACCGCAACTGTTGTGAAGGGAATATGAAATACTGCAACAAATGAAAATGAGTCGTCCTCCATGGAAATATGCAACAAAAGAGAGAGAAAGAGTCAACGATAACGATCATAGTAGAGGAAACAAAAAAAATAAAAAAAATCGAGGGGAAGAAGAAAATCCTTCACTCTAGACGCATACCTAATCATGGGTTCGAGTTTCTATTTCATATCGTGGTCTCTTACAATGTGGATCTTGAAGTGGATGTGGGCATCAACCAAGGGATGAGAAAGGTTGAAGACCTTAGTCGATGTGAAGGCGTCAAAATCATCCTCTGTTAAGACTCCTCAATGGGTGAATCCATGGAACCCTAATCAACTATGTACAAAATGTTGGTAAACCTAATGTGGAGAAAAATATCTAAGGCATAGATAAATAACCACCATCCATTTCACTATGAAGGCAGTCTTGTTGCTCAGATCCACCGCTATTGCGATGTTTTGATGGGATCTCTATTGAAGATGTTGTTATTGCATCCAAAAAAAATGATATTTTATCACACCATCATAGTAGTGATAAGATTATAAAGTCATTCCTCATGATGGCATAGTGTGCGGACTTCCATGGCTATAGCCTAGGTTCACATATCAAAGGGTTGAGATTACCAAATCCATAACGGATTAAGAGCTCACTCTGATACCATTTTATGCACATAGAGGTAGCCACATAACACACACAAATAAACACATCAATATGCAAAGTAATGGACACATGAGATATGTGCTCTAAACACTTGAAGAGGAAATTTTATAATAAAACCATTCAGAGGATCTTAATCTCAACCATTCTTCCATCACATATCCGCATACCTTTACCTTTATTTCCCCTACATCACCATAATCATCATCCTCATCTTTTTTTTACATACCCATAGCCATTCTCTCGATGCTCCTACGTCAATGAGGCTCACCTTGCTAGTGCCTTTTGTAGAAATATATGAATGTGTCATAATAGTGCTAGAATCCAACATAGTACTAACAACAAGTGTTATAGACTATATTAGGCATAATATATTGCGATATCAATTTATCAAACATGTTAATGGCAATATTGATATTGGGATTTCTTTCTTGAAACTCTTCAAATAGTTCAACTCGTTTCATATCCATAATGTGCTTACAATCCTCATCATACATGCCTCTAGATAAGGGTCGCAACAGAAAATGCTTCTGATTTGGGATATCATAAGAATGGGTTTCTCAAAACTCTACCACCTTCTCTCTAATGCCTTTTGGAAGTCTATATCAATAGGGATGCTTTCAAATAAGAGCCAAACAAGTAGCCTTATCATTTTCATCCATTAGAACCTAAAATTAGTATGCATTTGTAATGTTTTTCTTGAAACATGGATCAATTTTGAAATCATTGCTACTATTCAAATTCTTGAAGTCCTTAGTGCATGCAAAATAGCGGTAATTTCCCTATGAGCATCTCAAATATTAGTTTTTCTTGATTTTCCAAATGAAGAGAGTTCTTTTTGATACATTCTCATGTGCCTTTGGATGTTTAACGTCTTGAAAAACCCAACAACATTGTTTCCCATTTTAAGTTGTTTTGCTTTATCAACCCATGTAGGATTCAACCTTGTATAATCATTAAACTTTATTTTAAAAAAATTAAATTTTGTTACTAACATGTTCTATGCCTATTCAATCAAGATTTGGGTCCCCTAACTGTTCTCTTGTGTTTTCCTCCAAACTTCCTAAAAAAATTCCACCCCTTTCAAAATCACTGCAACTTCCAATTATTCTTGAAACCTAAGAGGGGATAGGGTCTTGTAGTGGTCAATTAAATGTTATCCTTGCATAGTCCAGTCAATTTTGTGTACATGTGTTACATATAAAACATAATCTAAATCGTAAACTAGAGTATAAATCAAAACAATGAGTATAATATTCATTTGGGTAATGTGGTTAAACATTACTAATATTTCCCTCAACTAGATGCCTTGAAAAATCTCAATTTAGATGCATCCAAGATTGGGAAATATGTTGACTTATATGTTCTTCCCTTTGTTCTCTCAATTCTACATGTTTTTGTCTCATCCTCTCTCTATCCTTCTCTTGCACTTCATCTTCATCAACCTGTTGGTGATCATATTTCCTTTTATACTTTTTCGTATTTCCCATATTGATTACTACTTAATGCAAATTAATATTAAATTTACTCAATTTTCTTGTTTTTTTGTCTTTTTCACAATGATAAAATAATCATGTGTAAGTTGGATCACATATTTTTTTTTCTTTTTTATGTGAAGATTCATTTTCTTTTCCTCTTTTTATTTACAACAATACCTCAATCTCATAAGAAAATATTTCATAACTAAGGTATTGGAATTGCATAGGGAAATCTTGAAGCTATCTATTTTCTACAAGGAAGCTCTCATGTAGAAGGAGAGACAAGGTCCAAGACCAAGTGGAATCCATTAAAGAGATTTGAAAGAGTCGTGGCCAAGAGGGATTGTGGAATCAAAGTGTTGACCAAAGATGTAATATTTGAATTTGAATGAGAAGTTAGGTATCGGGGTCACTTGGTTGAATCATTCTGAAATAAATTTAGGGAATAATGGTATACATGCATTAAAATATGGGATCTCATTGAAGATGCCACATCAAAGAGAAGACTACCTAGTTTTTTTCCACTAGAGGTTTTTCGACGAGTTGAAAAGGTGTTGAGCGAGTTCAAGGAGATTTACAAGAAGCGTGAAGTTGATATTAGAGGTATACCGTCACTAGAGAATGAGAATATTCATAATATTTTAACAAATGAATTCAGAACAATAATTCAATTAGAGTCGATCATGCCAAAATTAGAAAAATATATCAAAAGGTTCAGACAAGAAAATGTTATGTTGAGTCTTCCTAAAGAATAACATGTATTCACTAATCAAGAGTTATGCAATGAGTTATTTGAAGAGTGGGGAACGTATGATGTTGAGTATGCACCAACTAGATCACTCAGTTCACCTAAAGTCATAATTATAGCCTGCATGGCTTTTGTGACCTTTTTTCTATTTATGATTTATTTTATTTTTGCATATAATTTTGTCTAGAAATATGGAAATTGACTTATAGGAAAGAATCTTTGGCTTTATGATGATTTGGGAAGGATTGTAGCTCGAAATTATTTTAAGCTTAATTCATAAACTATTTTTGGAGTCATGGGGCATTTTTGTTGAAGATTTTTGTGTATTAATTCTTATTCATGGATTACTCTAATCTTGAATTGATGTCACATGTGTCTATTAAGGATATTAATTTTTTCCAAGTTATCTTGTATGATTGGTGAAATTATTGGTTATTATATTTTTAGTGAATATTTATATATAGTTTATTAATTATTTTTTTATTTTTCATAATATGTTTTCATTATACCATACCATATATGGTACACTAGGGAATTATTTATGAATGTCATGCTTATATAATTTTCATCATTTCTTAGGGAATTAAAAGTTATGGATCATTTTCATTGATTATTCTTGAAGGTTATTTTTTAGTAACAAATTTCTTCAAACTCTTTAGATTAGTTTTATTTTTTGTATTGAATATATAAATTATAAAAACATAAACATAATGGAAATATATTTTTGAATTAATTCATAAATCTTATCAAACTGTTTCCAAACATTAACTTAGAGGATTGTTTCATCCCAAACATGGAAGAGTCTAATTGGGCCTCTTCCTTGGGTTTAATCCATACTATTGAGAATTGAGAATCTACCCCCCTAAACGAAATAGTAATCTTTTAGTTTTATGTCATTCGTTGGATTGTTCGGTGGAATAGAAAACCAAACGATTCGATCCAATAACATATCTGCTACACGATATTTTTTTTCAATCATAGTCCCTAAAGGAGACGAAGAGAACCGATTGTCAAACTACTTAGACTATTTGTCATGTAGTTCTCAAAATTAGATTGGCTCGTAGAACAGTTCAATTCGCCTAGTTGGTAACAATTAAAAATAATGTCCCATTTATCCCAAGTAGAATCATCAATATATATGTTGGATTTTAATCTTCTACTGTATCAATTATCTACTGTGGTCCTACCTTACTTTCATAGATTGAACCAGGTTCAGATTTAACAAGCTCCCAACAAAATCCCTCTAAAACTATCGGCCTCTCTAGTAGAGCAAAAGGCAACGCAACACACAGAGTGTACTGCGTAGTCTCAGTCGAGATAGATCTATGGGTGGCTGCAATACTTAGGTGTTTGCAACTTGGGAATGAGTGGAGATCTGTGGTTGTACTATGTAATATTTATTTATTCAGTTTAACATCAGAGCAGTCATCTTATTCATGCATGTGAAATATCAGATCTAACTAGTCACTTTATTCATTCATCTAACATTCAACACTTAACAATAATAGAGATGCATACATTCAATCACATAACATAGGTGTTATCATGGTTCACCCCCTCCTGGGCTACATCCACAAAGATCCGGCTCTCAAGATCTTTATTATGGGTCAATAATATTTCACATCGTGCATGCTTACAATCTTGAATCTTACACTCTCAACAGGATCCTTGATCCATGCGAGGCTGACTAGATTGCACCAGGCTCCTCAGCCTGCGATCTAACCCCCAGGACCGAGTTGCTCACTTCTTATCTATCTCACCAGCTTACTGAATAGTACAATTCTTACAACTCTCTTCCATCTGTCCTCTCTCTTTTCATCATATCCCCCTCTATCCTCTAAGTACTACTTATTTATATTCTTGTCTCATCAACCATTACAATACATTGCAAAAACCCTAACCCTAGTGTCATTAGGTCTTCCTTGCATGTGCACCTTGTATGCTTCCCTCGCATGTGTTGCTTTTCCTTCCAGCTTCCCTTTCTTCCTTTCATGCTTCTCTTCCCAAAAATATCCTTTTCCCTTGACTGGGTCTGCATCCAACAGGCCCCCAACACTGACATGTGGCTCGTCCCGAGCCACCTAAGCTTTGTGTGCTTCTTTAACAACTCCTGCGAGAGTATGTAACATGTATGTGAGTTCCCTTGCTTGTGTTTGTGACTACGTGGTATTTTCTCTAAGCGCGTCCAATACTTTCATTGTAATCTCCTCCTTGATCATCTCTACGCACTATGCCTGAGTTTGCGCCATGTTCTTCTTTTCCTCCTTTTCTTGCGCAATGAATTCCGTTGCTAGATCTTAGAGAGGTTCCATTTGAGCTTGTCGATCCTTCTTCTTTGTCTGCACAACTATAAGCTCTCCTTGCAGCTTATTCATGTCTTGTAATCCTTTGAGGCACTTAGTGATATTCATCGTTTTCTTCCTCTGCTTGAGGTCCTGGATAGTTGCACTTATATTTTCCTCTTCCATGTCCCACTACTGGACCTGTTGATCCTCCTCCAACTTTTTCCATAGTCGTGCTGCACTTTCGAACAAGTCGACAACTTCATTGACTTGTCGTTCCATTTCCTCCATCTTCCTTGCTACTTCATGCTTCCTTTGTTGCTTCACCTCTGGGGGAGTGGTAGGGATGAGTTTTTCCTAGAGGTTCTCGATATCCTTCCTGTATTGATCGATTGTTTTCACAATACGATCAATTTTTTGCATTGTCCTAGACTCTACTATTTGCGTGGTTTTTGGAATTCTGTCATAGGCTACAGCCAATCCCTGCTCAAGCCTATCTGCGCGATATTTATCGTCTTTGGTCTCAAGATTGACTTGCTCGAGTACCAACTCCAACTCCTCTTTGTTGTCCTTGGTGTGCTGCAATTCTGCTGCATTTGTGCATGTGCACGACTTGCAGTTTATATAATGCCTTGGTTGGTATCCACCCCATTACCAATTCTATTTGTGCTAGGTATTTCAAGGGTATCTGGCCTACAATCTCATCCATGCGCAACATGCTAGGTGTAACGTGAAAATTTTATCTCACATGTGCTATCATTTGGATCATATCCTGCTCGCTTAACGTAGCCTTGGCTCCTGCTTCTGATGCTGCGGGGAATGAATTGGTTCCTCTACTCGCCCTTTGCATTTCAACTTTCTCTAATATTTTCTAGGAGCTGCCTCATGTCGACCAACTCGTCTTGAATCTGATCCCTTTGGTGTTGGGAATTTTCAAAGTACTCAACTTCCCAGTCACGGACTCTTTCAGCCACGAGGTTCACATTGTCCTCAGTGATTGTATATTCTGATGGCGTTTTGTGCATCTTAGCCTTCTTACGTGCACCCCCAGTGTGTATGATCGACCTCTTGGACTGGAATTGTTCATGTTGGGTAGCACTTGATGTGGTCCCCTGTGATGTCTCAGCCTCTTTTTCCTGTTCCTGTGGTGCCTGGATGGTGTCCTTTGTCCTCGCCTGGGTACCTTTCTTTGGCGCACCCCCTTTATTTTGTTGTGTCAGATTCTCACTTGGATTTGGCTTCTTGGGCACAATTTTATCTCTAGCAGGTGTTTGTTCTTTCCCTACATCAACCTACTTATCCGTGGGCATATTTTGAATTAGAACTGGACCTCTCCAGTCATCCTGCCAATCCTTGATGGCCATCTCTACGTCCTCTTCTTTGACGCAGTATCGTAGTTGTAGCCATTCCTTCCGGGGATACCTTCTTGATTGGATTCATAATGTATGGCTGGTTTCTTTGAAGTTGGTGATGTCTTGATATTGCACGACCATTTCTGGCGTAATTTTCCAAGTGTTGGCAATGCTTTCCTGTAGGTCTTTGTAATAACCTGTGAACATGCCTACATTTGCATTTCTGGTTTTGGAGTTCGAAGTGCTCCCCAATGATATGTATCTCATTTCACGAAAACAAGTGGTTTGCTTGCAAAAGTATGTATACTTAGGCTCCTTCCATTGGACTAAGACGATCAGAACGAGTAGCAAAGATTAGTGAAACTTTGTCCGTAGGTCCTGCACATCTTTGCATTCCTCAAGGAACAAGTTTAACAAGTACAGGGCCCAGCTGAGCATAGTGCCCTCTGTGCACTGTGTTGCAGTTGCGATGACCCCGACAGGGACTTCCTCCTTATGGAACTTCCAGAGCAACTTCCATGCCATGAGTTTGGTGGACAACCTTGTTGATGTGTCACTGGTGTGCTTGATGATAATTTTGTGCGACCCTCTTTCTGTTCCATAAGTCTTCTTCATCTCCTCCACCAACTCCTTCTCCTTTATCTTTTCATTGAGGAACTGTGCGAGACTGTCCCCCTGAGATGGCAGCCCTGTAATAAAAGAAATGAGATCTACGTCTATCAAGACAGGCTCTTCCACCCATAGGTATCCTCTGTGGGTTACTTCCATCAGTTGCTTGACGCATTTATTTACATCGCGACCCCTTTCAAAATGTGGGATATCAAACAAGTTTATAATCCTGGTGTGGACCAGTCTGACTGCCCACTGTTTCGGTTGGAAAATTGGATCGCCGAAGGTTCCTATACCCACGATGTCTAGGTACACTTTCTTTTGCAAATTCAAGAAACTTCTCGATGTTGGCGTCATCATGGTCTGAGTACCATAGTTTTCCATGCATTCTAACAGTTTAGCCATGATACGCAGCCCTTCCAGAATGTGCGGTAAGACTATGGTTGTTGTAGCCTGCCTGCACGATGATATTTCTATTGGTTGCTTGCCCTTTCTCTATGGTGGCTAAATCAAGGTTCCATCCTCCATTGTTCTCTCCTTTGTATATGCCTTTGTGTTATAACCCTAAATTGTACCACACATGCTTACCTGGCATCAGACCAACTCATATCCCTTCTTTGCCAAATCACTGCTGAACAACTCTTTGAAAATCCTCTTTTATAAAGGCCCACGCACCCTAATCCATTACTACACGCGTGTACATGCTGGCTGACCCAAAACAGCCCACGTGGACCGACAAAAGCATGAAAAAAGGAAAGTTGCCAACAAAACACAAAATCTATGGGTGAGTTAACTGAAACTCCCAGCCATGCATGGCCGAGGGTTCATCCAAATACCTAGCTCCTTCTAGCCTATAAAAGAAGGGGTAGGGGTCCCATTTGGAAGGAGGAAAAATATAGCAAAGAAACTCTGCCCATTTACGTATTCCCATTGTCTCGACCCTTTAGCCTTTCCTTGTGCCAAAGGAGATTCAAAGAAAAGTAGTTGGAGGATAGAAGAAGAGGAGCCTA
>SNQJ01S0060598.1:29398-42186 GCA_010110895.2 Picea sitchensis | reverse complement strand
ACCTCTAGCTCTTCTGCCTTGGAACATATAGTGCTACAACTCTAAGTTTACTTAGCCCGGGTTGACAATTTAATTAAGGGTTTTTTAGTGCATATAGAACACCCATCATACATAGATATTTTTGGGAGGTGGTTGGTGTAGATTGATCACAATGGTATGAATGAAAAATAATCTGGGGTACTCCTGGATTCCATTCAGTTAGAACGTCAGACAATGCAATTGTTGAATTATGGATGATAAAAATCTCTTTCTTCTATGGTCCATGTGGTAGTAATGAATGGGATGATTGTGAATTGACATACTGGGTTGATAGATGGGATCATGTTTCACTCCCCATTCGTCAATGTATAACTATGGAATTATCCCAGTTGGTGGAATACCAATCAAGTATTTCAACAGATTATGATCATGTCTCAAATAAGTCTACAAACACTTGTTGACAATTTCAGTTTGACCATCAGTCTAGGAATGATAGGCGGTGTTGAGATGCAATTGGGTGCCCTGTAGTTTGAACATTTCTTGCCAAAAATTGCTGGTGAAAGTGAGATCTCGATAAAAAAAAATAGAATGAGGCATGCCATGAATCTTGAAGACATGATCCATGAAAATTTGAGCCATAGTGGATGTGGTAAATAAGTGTTGAAGAGCACATAAATGAGCAAACTTGGAAATACGATCCACGACCACCATGATGATTGACTCATTTCCTGATTTAGGTAATCCCACAATAAAATACATAGATATGTCCCTCCAAATAACTGGTGGAATCGGAAGCGGTTGGAGTGTGCCAGGAGGTTTGATTGTTTTTCCCTTGTTGCGTTGACAAACATCACATTCTGCCACAAAAGTGTGAACGTCCTTTTTCATACCATCCGAGAAAAAATAATGTTTGACCTAGTCATAGGCTTTGGTAAACCTTGAATGCCCAGTTGTGGGTGTAGCATGAAGCTCAGAAAGAACAGTGGATTTAAGTTGTGACTATTTACTTAAATACAAACGACCTTTATAGTGAAGCTCATCATTTTGCAAATAGTACCCTGGGGAAACTAGAGAGTTGGCTTGCAATTGTTGAATCAAATGCAAAATTTTAGGATCGTGTAGCCATTCTTGGCAAACAGCTTGGAGCCAATCGGGTACAATGAAGGAGAGGGAGAAAAGGGACCCTTCATCTTCATATTTTCGAGAAAGAGCATCAACAATCACATTTTCTTTGCCTTTCTTGTAAATGATCTCATAATAATAATCAAAGATCTTAGTTACCCATTTTTTTGCTACATGGAGGAAGGTCATTGCTCCATAAAATACTTGAGGTTTTGATGACCTGTCTTAATTTGGAAGTGTTTCCCCAGGAGATAAGGGCACTAGAGATCCCCTACATGTAGAATAGCCAACATTTCCTTTTCATAGATTGATTGGCCCAAATGGGATTCTGAAAATTGTTTGCTAGTAAAGGCCAAAGGTCCATGTTTTTGCATAAGGACTACTCCAATTCCTCTCCTAGAGGCATCACATTTCAGGAAAAAGGTCTTTATGAAATCAGGAAGGGCCAAGATCGGAGTAGTACACATAGCCACCTTCAAATCTTGAAAGGCCTAATCAGCTACAAGAGTCCAAGTGAAAGAATTATTTTTAAGGAGAGAAGTGAGAGGTGCCACAATCTTCCCATAATTCTGAACAAACTTGCGATAATAGCCTGTTAAACCCAGAAAACCACGCAAGCTTTTGATAGTCTTGGGGCGAGGCCAATCCTGCATTGCCTCAATCATTTTAGGATCCACCTAGACACCAACCTTGCCAACAATATGACCCAAGTACTCCACTTATGAGGTGCCAAAGGCACATTTAGAGCATTTGAGGAAAATTTGGTGATGAGAGAGTAGATGGAAAACTTGATCCACATGGGCCAGATGGGATTGCCAAGTTTTACTATAGATGAGAATATCATCAAATAAAACTAAGAAAAAATGACGGAAAAAAGGATGGAAGACATGATTCATGAGGCTTTGGAAGGTGGAGGGGGAATTACATAGGCCAAAGGGCATGACCAAGAACTCATAGTGACCATCATGAGTTTGAAAGGAAGTCTTGGGGATGTCAGCTTCTTTCATACGTATTTGGTGGTAGCCAGAAAAAAGATCAAGTTTAGTGAAGTATTGGGCACCACTCAGCTTATCCAAGAGATCATCAATGAAAGGAATGGGAAACTTGTCCTTGATGGTGAGTTTATTGAGGGTATGAAAGTTAGGACTCATGCACTAAGTACCTTATTTCTTGAGTACCATTACTACAGGATAATAATAAGGGATGGTGCTGGGATGGATAACACCCGCTTGGAACAATTCCTGCACGATTTTCTCAATTTCATTCTTTTGGGAAAAAGGATGACGATAAGGGAGAACATTGGGAGGAATACTGCTAGGACCAAGGGGTATGGAATGATCATGAACACCACAAGAAGGAGGAAGTCCCTAAGGAGTGGAAAAAACATCTTGATGTGTGGATAGGATAGCTTGGAGGTCAAGATGCACAAAGGGTGTCTCAACTGCTTGAATAGAATGGAGTTAAAAAATAATACTGGAGTGACCTTTCTTGAGGAGATTTTCCATGTGATGGGAACTAAGGATCTCAAGAGAACCAACTATGAGACCTTGGAATTGATACATTTGTCTTTCCTATTGGAATTGCATGGTTAATTCCTTAAAATCCATAAGAATGGGACCCAAAGTGCATAACCATTCAACACCTAGAACAATGTCACAACCTCCCATGTCAGTGGGAAACATATGAGATTTCAGTTGGTAATGTCCAATTTGAAGACAAATATTTTCACAACGCCCACCACATTTCATGGACCCACCATTGGCTATCATGATTTGAAAATTATTGACAACACAAATATAATGATTGGTTTCCTCGGCAATGTGACGATGAATAACATTGTGGGTGCTACCACTGTCAACAAGGATGATGAGCTCCCTATGCTTAATATAACTAATGAGCTTGAGGGTTTGTGGAGCAAAGAAGCCAGTGAGAGCATGAAAGGAAATGAGTGGGTCAACTTCAGGTGGGTCAACAGGCTCCTAGGTAGCATCAGGAAGAGAGGGCTCTTCAACAAGGGGAACTATCACATCGTCTTCAGGAACATCTTATGAAATGACCATAAAAGCTTTTTATTCCTTACACTTGTGCCCAAGAGAATATTTTTCATCACAATTATAGCAAAGACCCTTCAATTTTTGTTCAAACATTTCATCCCTAGTTAATTTATGGACCTTGAGGGGATTGACAGGGGGGTTAGGATTAGTGGGTCAAGGTCGAGGAACAAAAGAGGGTTTTTTGTTCTGGGAAAAAACAACTTGTTGGGCCTCTTTAGCATGTTTAGTAGCTTCCAACCAAGTCTGAGGGTGGGCCATGAGAACCTGGGATCGAATTTCATCATTTAAGCCACTGATAAATCATTCATGGAAGAATGCATCTGACGTGCCCTCGGTTTGAAAGGCTAAATGCTCAAAATAAGTTATAAAGTCTTCCATTGTTCCTGATTGTTTCAACTTGGTCAAACAACCAAGATAGTGGGTATTAATGTCAAAGAGGTCATAGAGTTCTGCAACAAACTAGGTCCAAGAAATATATCCCTGATGTGAATTTTAACGCCATCGCCACCATTGCCATCATTCAGGATCTAGATAGAGGACAATGTAATGAATTTTTTCCAACTCATCAGTAATACCATGTAGAGAAAAATAATTCTCCATTTGAGTGACCCAACCTGTAGGATCGAAGCCATCAAATTTATTGTCCTCAACGCAGGGAAGACGAGGGTCACGATGAAAGTAGTTGGATTGAAAATGTAGAGAATTAGAGGAATTAAAAGCATCGAGTTGGTCCAAGGAGGAAGGACCCTAAGTGCGGTTCAACAAATGGTTGACAACAGATTGGAGGGGGTTAAATTGGTTCATGAATTTGTCTTTCATGGTTTCAAATTTGTGCTCGACTTGGGTCTTGAAGTTTGCAAGGAAGAAATTGGTAGAGCCAATATCTGATTGCACCTATTGGATGGAGTCATGGGCTTGATTGATGGAAGATTGCAAGTATTGATTGCGAGTGGTGGCCATTGGGAGAGGGGGAGTGCAGGTAAGGAAAAATGGGTGGGTGGGACCATAAAAAATGAATTATAAGTGATAGGTACCATGACGATAAGGGAGAAAAGGGAAATATAATGGAATAGGTGGAAAAATAGGGAAACTGGGGAGGGGTCGGGTCCACTGAAAAAAAAAAAGGATTAAAAATGAAAGGTATGACTACGATCAGGGAGAAAAGGGGAATCCAATGGGATAGGTCCCAAATAAGTTTGTTGGCAGGACCACTCTACTCATTTTTTTTTTAATTAATAAATTAATTTTTACTGTTGCGGAGTTATACTCCATCATGAATAATACTGCAGTGACGAAATGCCCAAATGCTTAAAAGGAATAAATGTGTAGTAATTTTGAAACCAGAATGTAGGAGGCATAGTTGCGCAACAATAGGTCTTGTTTGTTATATTTATGTTTCCTTCCGAAGGGTTAGGGTATTCAAGGGTTCTATAGACAAAGGTTTTCCCTATGCTATATCTCTTTGATATATGTGCGGGGTCCAACAATAGTACTCCACCCAATATCTCAGGGTACCAACTAAGGAGGCTAGATCGTTGCCTTAGTTGTACTACCTGACTATCCAGCTACTAGAGAGTATCTTCCTGAGTGTTTTTATCGATGGCACTATAGCAGTCAGGAGATCGATCAGTTTATCTATGGAGGTCTTCAGGAAATCTAGGATGATCCTTATATAGGTCTTGTCTGATGCGCTACCACTCGAAGGGGTACCAACAAGGGTTACCAGGGTGGACAACATATGTGCACTTAAATACCACTTGTATTTCCTACGTGTATTACTCCTCGACCATGGGTTTATGCACATAACGATAGATCTTTGTAGCTTTAAGATGCCATAATACGTCTCTACCCTGAAAAAAAATTAACCCACAATTTTCTGCTGAGGAAAGTCCTTCGATACCACTTGTGAGGTACCAGGTCTATTATATTAGCAAAAACAAGAAATAATGCAGAGAATAACACCTATATAGAAACAAAATATAGAAATATTGCAAAGATAGCAACAGAACAACAAATTATATGGAACCACAACACCAAAATTATACCTTTATTGATTGGAAACAATGTTCACTTGCCTCTTCGAGGCGGCAACCTCTAGCAGAGAAGAGCTCTATTACAATAATTCTCCAAGACAAAACTTCTCATACCCTCTACTCCTATTTATACTAAATCTATCTATCCAAAAGAACAATCTAGAGGAAGATCCTTCTAGAAGCCAAAGCTTCTATTAGCTCTTCTTACATTTGGCTTAATCCTCCTTATTGCTAGGCCTTATTAATATTGACCTTTATTACATGGAAATATATTATTCTACCCACTTGAGGGGTTACGTTGGTTAGGTCCTTAACATATATAGGATGAAAAGAAGACCATGCAGTTACTTGATAAATATTCTCTTTCACCCTGGTATATAGACATCATTTATTTTTTACAGCACCTAGAATTCCCACCAGAGTTGGAAAAATACAAAACTTGGTCTCTTAAATTAAAGGTTGTAAAATACTACATTTTAAATCAGAATTTATATTGGAAAGACCTTGCTGGTATTTTGCCGAAGTGTATGGATGAAGACGAGTCAAAATAGGTTGTAACTAGTATGCATAAAGGAGTGTGTGGAGGGTACCAACATTGGAAAGCTACAACCCTCAAAGTTCTAAGGGCTAGATACTACTGGCCCACAATTTTTTCTAACGTTTTTCCATGGTCATAACATGCGAAGAGTGTCAAAAATTTGTTGGAAAGCAAAAATTTCTCTCAATGCCCCTGAAGCCAATTACTGCAAATGTCCCATTTCAACAATGGGGATTAGATTTCATTGGGGAGATAAACCCAACCTCGACTAGATAGCACAAGTGGATCCTTACTTCCACTTATTAATTTACAAAGTGGATTGCAGCTATTCCTACTAGGAATTCCATTGACAAAGTGATCATGAACTTTCTAAAAACAAACACCTTTTCCATATTTGGATGCCCCAGGAAGATAGTAATAGACAATTCTCAGGAATTCAAGTCCAAGGCCATGATTGATTTATGTGGGAATTACAACATTACCATGACACATTCTACACCATATTACCCACAGGGGAATGGGTTGGCAGAGTCATCAAATAAAATCATCATCAGGATTATTAAAAAACTATTGGCTGAAAACAAAAAATCATGGGATTCCATATTGAAGTATTCCCTATGGGATGATAGGATCAACACCAAAAGGTCACTGGGTACCTCTCCATTTCAGCTAGTCTATGGGGTGGATGTTTTTTTTCCAACCCAACTTGGTCTACCGATGTTGAAATTTTTACAGGAAGAAGTGGAGGAGCATAATGAAATTCAAAGGAGGATTTTTCATATTATTGAAGTCCAACAGAGAAGATAAATATTAAATGAGAAAACTAAGGCTTATCAGAGCAAGGTCAAGGCGACCTTTGACAGGAAAACTAAAAAAGATATTTTTCAAGCATGTGACCTGGTTTTGATATGGGATGCTAAGATGGAGGACAATCCCAATCATGGTAAGTTTAATAACCTTTGGTTTGTCCCCTTCAAGGTATCCAAGGTTCTAAACAACAATACCTTTATATTGCAAAATCCGGATGACACTGAGATCTTTGGAAGCCTAGTCAATGGGCGCTTCCTGAAGAATTATTTTACTTGATGAACCACATGTGGTTCACTTTGTACATAGTTGTTTTGATTTTCAGTATGATTCAGTAGTTTAGCGTCAATAAAAGAC
This sequence comes from Picea sitchensis, assembly GCA_010110895.2. Lineage (NCBI taxonomy): Eukaryota > Viridiplantae > Streptophyta > Pinopsida > Pinales > Pinaceae > Picea > Picea sitchensis. The sequence goes on along the minus strand of SNQJ01S0060598.1, from coordinate 35,296 downwards.
TCCATATCCAAATAAAGGAATTGGGTTATAGTTGCAGATTTGGTTTTCATTTGAAATAAGATAGATGTTAATGCTGGTAAAGGGAATTAAGTGGTTGGTGTTAGAGTGGTGTAAATGAAGAATTAAGGCACATAGGTATGTTTTTCTTAGAACCTCACAGGGAAGTTCTACCCCCAGTTGGAGACGATGTTAGATCCTAGGAATGCACCTCTTACTTTTACTTATCAAACCATCTCATTCATCTATCAACCTAGCTCTTAGTTAGTTTTTCTTCTTCACTATGTGATAAGTCATTTTGTTTTTAGTCATTCCTTCTTTTCTTATGTCAGTTGTTTTTCTCTTTATAAGGTTGAATCGGGTCTTGATTTAAGTTTGGATAAGTCTTATCACCATGGTTTATATCACTGATGAATCACAAAGAGATAACCTAAGCCTACAAGTGTAAAACTATTGATTGCAAGAATTCCATCATTCTTGCAATCAACAAACAAACTTTATTTTTATAATGTTTTATGACTTAAACATATTTTAAAATTTTAATAAAGTGTGTTGGCACCCAAATCACGTTGACATGTTCCTATTTCCCTCGAAATCATGTGCATTGTTCCCGTGTGCAGTTTTCATTGTAGGTTTTGAGTGAACCCTAAGCAATGCATATCCTCGACCACCATTGTCAACAAAGGCAGCTAGGGAACAATGATGCCACCACGAGAGCACTGATAGCTACACAATTCCAGGCTAAAGAGGATCAAGTTGTTCAAGGCCATACCATATATTAGGGACATTTTTATCAAGGGCAAGTGGTTCGATTTCATATGTGCATTCAATGGACACCACACAGAAATTGCGTTGATCTTTGCACATAACTTCGATGGATTCCAGAAACAAATTAAGGATATAACCATCCACATAACATAACATTTCATTTTTGGAGCATGTGCCCTCCTTATCAGTGGCGAGAGGTGGTTTAAGAAAGGGAAATTACTAGCTAAAGTGTGAAACCAATTCCTGGTAGTAGAACATCAGAACCTTGATTAGAGCTAGGGAATCCCGATCCATTGGTTGAGAGAAGAATGGAGGGGCATCTTGTCAGCAATACAGAGGTACATCACTAGAGAATGTATTTTTTCAAGTTTCCATTACTATAATCTTAGATTTCCCATGCATTTAAATGGTGAGAAAGAGATGAACCTCCCATTCTACTTGCTCAAAATCCTAACCAAGATGTTGAAATGAGTCTAGAACTATCTAGAAACTGCTCACAAAAGCCTCTACCATTAGGGGTTCATAAAAATATTTGTTCTTTTTTCTCTCAGTGAATTGGGCATGTCTTGGACAAAATTTCTAGAATCTCTAGGGTTACAGGAAGAAGTGTCAGACACTCAGCAACCAGAAGAGTGGGAAATTGAACAACAATCAGAAGGGAAGGAGGTTGAAGTTCCCCAGGAAACCAAGGTTTCCACAAAATATGGGAGTTCATAAAAAGAAACCCAGTGTGCCAAAGAAAATACCTTACCTAGAAAAAGAAGAACTGTATCAGAAAAAGAAAGATCCATCACTCTAGAAAAAGAAGAAATACCTCAAAGGTAATTGAGGTCATCCAGAGTGAAACAAAGGGCCAGAGAAAGTGGTAAAGTTTATGTAATAAATTATGTCAGAAAGGGTGAAAATAGGCCTTCCCAACATTCCAACCACCTCCTAAACCTGTTGAGGTAAAACCTATTCCCACTACTATGCAAGTAGAAAAAACTCCTAAATTGAAAACAATCAAACAATAGAGGAAGAAACAAGCTAGTCCTGAAGTAGCTGCATTTGAATTTGTTTCATTTGACACATAGATTGAAGAGCCTCCTCAAGCAAAACAGGGCAAAAATGAAAATGAGAAATAGGTCCCAGAAATGCCAATTAAACAAAATCGGAGGACCATGCTAACCAACCAATTGAGGATAAACTCCAAAGCTTTGTTTGATCCATCCCTCAAGGAGAATAAGACTATTGTGATTTAATATCAAGACATTGATGAATACCCCTATGAGTTTACCAACATGGAGGAAATGGTCATCCATGCCTTGAAATAAATTCCAGTAGGCAAGACCAATAAGAAGTGCAATAAGGGACATACCTTGGGTGTTGATTTGGAAGCAGAGTTCACTACTGGTCCAAACCTGGAGCAAGATTTGGTGGACACTGGTCTAGACCCTGAGAAAGATTTTAAAGAAACTAGTCCATAAACAAATCATTTCCCAAAGAAGGTTTTAGAAGAGACTAAAACGTGGAAAAGGGGAAAATGTTGATGGTACATAAACCTGTGAAAGACATCATTGATGACAAACCTAAGAAGAATCCTAGGTATGAGATGAGACCAAGGAAATCTAAGCTATCCATGGATCTCAATAGGCCTATTTTTGAGGAAGAGAATGGACTCAAAAATGGGAGTAGAGTAAAGGCAGAGATCAAGCCTAAAATTTAAGGTGACAGGGACATGAATGACAATAATTAGTAGGTTCAATCCCTCAAACAATATAATGACAATATGAGAGAGAATATTCAAGAGATGCAACAACAAAATCAAGCTCTTGAGATGCAACATTCAAAACTATATAAGAAATGACATAGACCCCCTTTCCCTCGAGCTGAGATCCACACAGGATCGTTCTTCTTTGAATCCACAGAACTGAAATAGTTCTTTCGGGCCCTCACTAGAACCCCACGGATCCAATCCACAGGTCCTTCATGAAAACTCCACCGGCACAAGAAATGCACCAGGCATGAGTCTTCACCTCCACACAGCCACCAGATATGACCACGACCTTTTCCGAAAAGGGATTTCGAGTTTCACGACTTTGAGAATCCTGAAGTGGCGAGTCTCTTGACTCTTCAATCCCCGAAACCCGAAATGTCGAAATGCGAAAATGCTGAAATTTTGGTTCTTTGTGACTGTGTCCTCTGTGACCACAACCCTTCTCCAAATACATGTCACGTTTCGTGACTTCAGGGGTTTCAACACCATTATCCCCAACTCCTTGTCATCAGAAGTGTCGAAAAGACAAACCCCAAAATACTGAAATGTGTGATGGCAGCCCCACTCCAAAGATACGTTGTGTTTCGCAACTTCAGGGGTTTTTAACTCAAAGTGCCTCGACTCCTTGTCCACTGGGATTTCTAAAATGCCGAACCCCACAACTCTGAAATGATAAACCCTGAAAGGGCTGGTGAGTGACAAGCTCCCCGCTTGGATCCTATCCACATGACTCTGTCTCGTGACCCGATGCTATTTCTCCAAATGCTTTCGGGTTTTCGTGTTTCAGGATTTCGCGATTCCAGCTGCAACAGTTCTTGACCCTTCTAACTCCTGGGTCCCGGAATGTCGAAATACCAAACCTCGAAATGACGAAATTCCACTCCAAAGGAAGATCAATGGTTGTGAGCCTCCCATGATCCGACGACTTACATTCTTTTGGGATTTCGTGGGTCAAGAGTACCGACTCTTTCCCTTTGTATCTTCCGGTAGCTGAAATGTCAAAATCTCCTTTCGGGGATTTCCCTGAAACCTTGACTGCTCGCCACATGTCCTCCTGTGGATGGTCACGATGCTTTTGGGATTTCATGATTCCTCACCTTTGCATATATGAGGATTAAACCTCGTGCACCTTTTCCTGGATCCGATGGCTATTGGTCCATGCGCCCAGATCTGACGGCCAAGATCCCTTTCTCCTATGCACTCTCTTCCTGCTGCCTGGACGTAGATTCAATGGTCTAGATCTTGTCCTCTACCTGATCCAATGGTATCTATGATCCCTCCTAAGATTGCACTTCTTCCTCTCCCTTGGAAGATTTCCAAAGTTTCAAAGGCCTCAGCCTTTGCTTTTGCTGCGAAGCCTATATCCTTGGCTCCCGCCTGTATTCTAAGGACATTGTCCCTCCTGAGCTTTGTCGATTGTGAAACCTCAAAGGGTTCCTCAACTTCCTACTCCTCTCGAATATTGCTCTGTGTGCAAAGGCATTGTTCCTCCTGAGCTTCTGAACTTGAGACAAGTTCACTGTAAGCACACTCCTTGCGCTATTCCTTCTGAGCTTAAGAACTTCAGACAAGTTCTTATTCGCACACTCCTTGTGCTGTTGAGTTTTTGGATAACTCAATTGAAGTATTTCTTGCAAAGAAATGCTTCACACCCTCTTGGAATTCTTCTGTTTGATGCACACCTTGCAGAGCCTTTCTTCACAGAGTGTTCAGTAACTCTGTAAGTGCCTTTTCTTTAACACTTCCCTTTCCTTAGAACTCAAAATAGAGTTCCCTGGTGCACTCTATGCAACTGCTCAATGCCCTCTTGGAAGAGCTCTACAGAACCTTTAGTAGTTCTGTCTTCCTTGAACTCGAAATAGAATTCCTCATGTGCACTATGAGAAAGTGCTCAATGCCCTCCTGACAGAGCTTCTACAGAACCCTCAGTGATTCTCTTATCTTTGTGCCTTCCTCTGCACAGTCTTACCTCCAAGGTATTCAACAACCTTGAGTCTTCCTCTTTGAGTCAATGACTTCCACTAGTGTGCCCTCCTAGCACGTCTTTGTCTGAACCCCGTAGAATTCAGAAGTGCACTCCTCGCACTGGCTTACAAAACCCGCAGTATTTTGTCATGCAATCTCATGCATGAAGCCTCAAAGAACCCAAACCTGGAATCAAGGAATTCACAGACAATAAATTATGTCTATCCCTGCAAATGCATACCTAACATACATCTACAACATATCATCAACAAATAAAGACATTCATTCATGAACTCATAAACATATGGACAACAATCATGCAAGAAAAACTACTCTGCTTGTATTAACCTCAATGTTTAATTACAATGTGTTCGAGCTCAGACTGCAACGGAGTCTCGACTCTTCTTTTCTTCCTATTCTCTCTTCTCTTCTCTGCTTCTCTACCGACTCTCTTCTCTTCTCTGCCTCTCTATAGACTCTCTTTACAGATACAAAATATATTTTTACAAAAGGGGGCTCCTCGAGCACTTCCCTCCATCCTCACCAACTCTCATTAATTACAATGAATTATATTGAATGGGCCATCTAATCCGAATTGGATCTAGATCCCCATCAACACGCCAGTCATTAAAGGCAACACTAACTACAGTCTACTCAAAGGGATGGCTTGGCTCTTCATCCTTCCAATCATTTAATTACATTTTCAAAATTTTAAAATGAGAGGGTTGCGCCTCTCTCCTTCCATTGAATGCGCACTTTGATGTGTTGGTTGGTTGGCACTTGACGATGTGGATGCTCCTGCATCAAGAAATATCAAAATTCATAGAAAAAACACCAAAAGACCTGCTTGTTCCTAAAGGAGATAATCTAATGTCTATGGTTGTCAACAAGCAAGAGAATTCAAATACTGTGCGAGCTTGGTCTACCAGTGTTAAAGGTTCTTCTCCATTTATTGGCATACATGTGGATCCATGCAAGGTCATTAACCAGTTCCATCTTTTGAAGAATTTTGTTATGTGACTCATTCACTTTAGTTATTAACAATGACTCTAGTCATAGTGATAGAATCTTTTTGGTTTAGTTAGAGATATTACTGGCAGTGGTAATAAAGGTTTATTTTTTATAAAAACAATGTTTTGATTCTATCGAAGTAATGAGGCCAGGAAAGAGGAGTTATCCGTATAAAATATCACTTAAAATCTACTTAATTCAGTTTAAAGAAGTGTTCATTAATTGTTATCATAACTAAATGACGAATTTGATATCTACAAGTCTGAATGTAATGTTGAACTTAACTCTAGAATTTAGATCTGAGATAGGAATTCAAATCTTATTGGTGGATAAATAGATGAATATGTGAATGTAAATGGGTTCATCATTTTTGGGTGCATCAAGCTATCATGATGTAGACT
>SNQJ01S0060598.1:18324-28548 GCA_010110895.2 Picea sitchensis | reverse complement strand
TTGGAAGTGCCATGACATTTCAAGAGAGTTCTGACAAAGATTCTATAGATGGAAATGACGAATGATGACAATGAGACGTCCATTATGAACATTGATGCAAACATGGACAATCTCAAAGATTATGTGGGAACATCAGAAATCCTTAAGTACTGAAACCCTCACATACCGTCAAGGCATTTGTCTAGTCTAACGATGTCAAATTTCGATGCATGCATGCACATATTTAAGAAATTTCAACATTGGCCCCATTCATTGATCATTATGTGAGGTCAATGGACGACATTTGTGATGGGTGTATTGGAAGTTCCATGACATTTCAAGAGAGTTCCAACAAATATTCTATAGAAGGTGATGCAGACGAGGTCTCACCTAACACCCCGTAGGGTCTCTCCACCTGACCTCCTGCTCACAGGATCAATCTTAAAATCCCCTCTTCTGTTGAGCTGAAGCGGCTCCTTAGATCCTATCGAGAATCACTGCATCAATTCCCGACCCAATCCACAGATCCTTCTTACCTTCCATGGCCTTCAACACTTGACCATGGCTATCCCCGACTTTGTATCGGGGTTCAGGATTTCACGGTTCTCGCTGTCGAGAACTTCTCGCCTCTCCAATCCTCGATTCGCGATGAGCTCTTTTTCACGCGCGAGCCCTCCTAAGCTTAGCTCCTGTCACATATGATCATCCCCATGTGACCACAGTCAAACTCCCCACGGGGTTTCCCCTTTCGCGATATCGAAGGGTATGGACTCCGTGTCCCCGGGATTCCCGATTTTCGGATTCTTCGATGCACCTTAAGCGCTAGCCCTGCTGGCAGTGTTCCTGGTTCATATGACCTGCTACCATATGACCACAACTTTATATCTTTCCATCGGGGTTTCGGGGTTTATGATGTCACGATGCACATGTATTCACAACCCCCGATGTTCTTTGGCCCTCCAAGTCAAGCCCTGGCCAATGTGACCAGTCTTCGTGACCGCAACCTTATCCCCGTCGGGACTACGGGGTTTACGATGTCATCGATCATATGTCCCTTGGACCCGTGATTTGCCAATCCCCGATGCACTCCCAATTGTTGACAGCTGGCCTCCGCTTCGCCTCTATCCTCCTTCATTGTTGTACTGACAGCTGGCCCCCCACTGATCGGGGTATCGCTTCTCGCCACCTCGCGATCCTCGTGCCCACACTCTCGAGCCTTTTCGCACAAGGCTCTGATGCATGATCCACGTGCGGATCCAATGGTCCTCCCACGATCCAGATCCAATGGCTATCCTCTTCTCACTCCTCGCACCTTCGCGACTTGGAGTACCCAATGCTTGGGCCTTTACCCTGCGAACTCCCGAGTTCGCGAGATCATCTCGATCTCTGACATGCGTCCTCTTTAATGGATGGTCCTGATCCTCTTGCCACTTTGCCTCTTCATGACTTGGAACACCAATTCTTATCCCTTCTACTCACGAGGTTCTGACAGGCGATGTGCCACCTATCCGCTCGTCAATTCCTATGTGGCCCCCGAGCTCCGATGCCTTATCGGGAAATCGCGTATCGCGATTCTGCAATGCACGAAACCCTTGTGCATGGGATCTCCGATATCCTGATTCCTGAATCTTCCTAGGTGACTGATACCTGTCCTCCATGCTGACTCCCATCGCGGCTTTTCCCCAGTGTGCTGATGGTTGCCACGCGTCCCTACAATGGACGATCCCAATTATGTCGAGATTTCAAGACTTCCAGTGTCCCGGTTCTCTTGACCTTGAGAACTTCGATTCTCCGATGTGCCAAAATGCCAATGGCACTTGATCTCTCACAGCTGTCCCTCTGAATGGACAGTTTTGATCCTGTCGAGGTTTCGCAACTTGCGATGTCACGATTCTCTTGCCCTCGATAAATCCAATTTCTTGATGGCTCATAACTCCCTCGCAGCTTCTTCAGATCCGATGATTGTCGGGGTTTCTTCTCAGATCCAACAACTCAGATCTGTTCTCCTCGTGTGCTCCTCCTCCTGAGATTAAACTGTGCACAACTCCTTTCGATCCAGCGGCTGACAGGATTGCTTCGTGAGATATGACGGTTGTCGGTATCCTCCTCTATAGACTCCTTCTGAGCTCCTCCTGGACGCCTAAAACCAACGGTCCAGAATCTGTCGGTTTATTCGACGGCTGCTGTTGCTCCTCCCTGAGCTCCTTCGCGCCTTCTTCCAAGACTTGGAATAATTTCGAATTTCCAAATGCCTCGACCTTTGCCTATTCCCTCTGTGAACTCTTACGATCTCGAGTCTCGCTGTGCATATGAGAACGCTGCCCTTCCTGAGCTTTCTCCTTCTTTTGAACCCTCTAAGGATTCTTTGACTCCTGTGTCTCTGCAGAGTCTTCGAGTGCAAAGCGCTATCTGTCTCGAGCTTCCATGAGTACTCAGACCCCTTGGGGGATTTTTCTCTTCCTTCTCCCATAGATGGAGAATAAAACGCCTTCCTGGCTCTCTGCTTGCTCAAGCAACCTCTTGCTGAGTCTCTCTGGGTGTTCAACAACCCAGTGAAGATCCTTCAGTGGATTCTTCCTTCAAGTAGTAGAACTCAAAGAGTTCTCTTCTCTCCTGTGCCTGCTTGCACGCTTGTCTCGACACCCTCCTGGAGGAGTATCTTCCCTTCCACAGAATGTTCAATAGTTATGTTCTCCTTTATCTAGTGCCTCTATGCACCTGCTCAATGCCCAGCTGGTAGAGCTTCTCAGAATCCTCTGTGATTCTATCTCCTTTGAACTCACAGCAGAGTTCTTTCCTTTTTGCACTCCTTGCACTCACTCGATGCCCTTCTAGCAGAGCTCTCAGAATCCTCAGTGATTCTAGTCTTCTTCAAACTCTCAGCAGAGTTCTCCCTCAGCACCTCATGCATGCGCTCAATGCCCACTTGGCAAAGATCCTACAGAATCCTCAGTGATTCTGTCTGCAACTGTGTTCTCACCCACACAGCCTTGCCTCCTGAGGTGTTCAACAACCTCACAGGTCTTCTTCCTCTTCCTGAGTTGTTCATCTTAGTTCTATGCCTCAACACGTCTTTGTCTGACTCCTCAGAGTTCAGAAGTGCAACCTCTGTGCACGGCTCTCAGAACCTGCAGCGTTCTGCCACACCCTCCTGGTGTGAAGCCTCAAAGACCTTCATCCCTGAAATCAAACACAACTCCTGCAAAATGTATCCATATAACATACATCCCCAGCATATACAAAGAACACACACAGACATGCATATAAGACAGAATAATGCAGGAAAAACTGCTCTGTTATATTAATGGCAAATGCCTGTATTTTACAAAGGTGTTCTCAAGCTCTCCTCGTCTCTTCTCTCCTCTATCTCCTATCTTGTCTAACTCAAAATGAGATCTGAAAATCTCTTTTACCTGAGGGGCTCATGGAGCTCTTCCCTCTAGGTTCACCTACCCTATTCAATTACAATGAATGGGCTATCTAGTCCAGCACCTGGATCTAGATCTTAGCCGATCTACAATAAAGGACGATCCTATCTAATGCCTGCTCAAAGGCACGACTTTCCTGGCTCACCAGCCTAAGACATTTAATTACATTCATTACAAATATTAAATGAGGCTATGCCTCCATTTTTGCATTTGAATGCATGCGTGCTGACATGGATGGCTGGCTAGCTGGCTGCGTGGAGAGATGCTTCTACATCATACTCCACAACTGCAAAAATCATGAGCTCCTACTCATGAGCTTCCACTCTGAGCTGTTGGAAATCCTCCTAGATCCCAAATCAGTCTCTGGAGCTTTCCATCTTCTCCATTCTATTGTTGCTGCTTCTCTGCTGCTGCTGCTGCTGCCTCTTTCCTTTTGCCCAGCTGCTCCCAGCTGGAAGTTCTTGCTGACCCCAACATCAGCCTGCTGATCTCCTCGATCACTTCATCCAGCTACTCCCGTGGCTGGTTTTTCTCTTGCAGTCTCCTCAGCTGCAAAATTTTTTGGCCATTTGGCAGATCATCATGATCTCCCATGGCTTCCTTATCCATTTCCAACTTTACTTGTTGGATGTGCATGCCCTGCACTTTTATCCTCTCTTCCAGAGCTTCAATTTGATCCCACAGGTCAGCAAAGCAAATGCTACCTGCTTCTTCTTCCTCTTCTTCTGCAACCTCCTCTGTTGCATTCTTTTCAGCTTCAAGGCTAAAAATGTTGAGCCATTCCTCAGAATGCTCACTCTCTTCTTCTGCTTCCTCTATTGTTAGCTCCAAGGCTGCAGCTCTTTCAGCTTCCTTGTTGAATATGTTGAGACATTCCTCCGAATGCTCATTCTCATCTTCATCCACTTCTACTTCTGCTTGGGCAGTCTCAAACACCTGCTCCAATTCCCTTTTGACAGTCATCTCCAGCTGTGACTATTCTTCTACTGTTGCTGCACCTGCAACGTAGACTTTTGCCTCCTCCTGGGCACATGTTAGGAATAATTGTATTTCCCCAATCATCAGAATACCATCCTAATCTTCCTCCTCTGTCAGCTGCATCTGTTGATCTAAATTCACCTCTGAATTTATGAGACTATCAGACAGTCTCGTCTACTCTGTCAGCTCCTCTGGCTGATCCAAATTCATCTGCTCATCCCTGCCCACCTGGCAATATGGGATGCTTCCACTGCTTCCATGGCAGATTATGAGATCAACCGATCCCATCGTCATCAACACTCCTTGCTTAATTGAACTCTCCTCTGAGTCCATGAGACTTTCAGAAAGTCTCAAATTTTCATCTCTGCCCACCTAGTAGTTTGACAAGCTTCTGCAGCCTTCCTGGTAGTATTCGATGCTTCCACTACCCTCCTGGCATTCGTCGAGATCCTCATCCAATCTCCTTTCATTGCCCAACTAGCAATGCAAAGTTTCCTCACTATCCTCCTAACAGTCCATGAGATCTTCAACCGATCTCATTTCTGTTCCCTTGCCCATCTGGCCATTTGGAAACCTTCCACTACCCTCCTGGCATTCTATGAGATCTCGTAGCGATCTATGATCATTGCCCAACTGGAAAATTGAAATTCCCTGGCTGTCCTCATGATAGTCCGTGAGATCCTCAACTAATCTCAACTCATTGCCCTCCTGGCAAACTGGAATTTCCACTTCTTCTCTACCCTCCTGGAAGTGCTTGAGATCCTCAGCTGACCCCAATTCATCTTCTTCATCATCCCAATCATCGAGACTCTTTCCAGTCTCTGGCCAACAGTGATCAATCATCTCTTCCTCTGTGGCCTTGAGGTTTTCAGCATACCTCAACCATCTTTTCAACAACCTACATTGTCTTCTAACCATCAGCTCTCTGACTGGCCATTTCACCCTTTGCGTCTTCTCCATGGAAAATTCATAAACCCATCTTAGCTTGGCTTTCTTATCCTACCTCATCCGTTGTTCGAGCTTCTCTATGTCTGATTTTAATTCATAGATCTTTCTAGTCTCTTCTTCATCCCATTCGGCAAGATTTTCTTCCTTGCTCTTCTTTCTATGGCCTTCAGTAGCCATCTTGTTGTGTCTATCTGCCTCCCTGGCAGATCTGTTGCTGTCACTCTGCATCCCTGAGTGTTCCAGCTTCATCTTCTCACAGTCCTGCTGACTGTCTATGGATTGTTGCCTACCTGCAAGAAACCACCTACAGAGTCTTCAGTAACTCTATCTTCCTCTTGCTTCCTCTTTTCTCCTCTTGCTTGAAGTATACAAGCAAGAACTCGCTCTGATACCACCTGATGTGTGTATCATAGTGCTCTCTTCCTTCCTCGCTCCTCTTGCCTGAAATATACAGACAAGATATCAGCTCTAATACCACTTGATGTGTATCAGAGTGCTTTCCTCCTCTGCCTCTTCCTGCCTGAAATATACAAGCAAGAACTAGCTCTGATACCACTTGATGTAGATGAGGTCTCACCTAACACCCCGCAGGGTCTCTCCACCTGACCTCCTGCTCACAGGATCGATCTTAAAATCCCCTCTTTTGTTGAGCCGAAGCAGCTCCTTAGATCCTCTCGCGAATCACTACATCAATTCCTGACCCAGTCCATAGGTCCTTCTTACCTTCCACGGCCTTCAACACTTGACCATGGTTATCCCCGACTTTGTATCGGGGTTCGGGATTTCACGGTTCTCACTGTCGATAACTTCTCACCTCTCTAATCCCCGATTCGTGATGAGCTCCTTTTCACGCGCGAGCCCTCCTGAGCTTAGATCCTATCGCATATGATCACCCCCATGTGACCACAGTCAAACTCCCCATCAGGGTTTCCCCTTTTGCAATATAGAAGGGTATGGACTCCGTGTACCTGAGATTCCCGATTTCCCGATTCTCCAATGCACCTTAAGAGATATCCCTGCTGGCAGTGTTCCTGGTCCATATGACCTGCTATCATATGACCGCAGCTCTATAGCTTTCCATCGGGGTTTCAGGGTTTATGATGTCGCGATGTACATGTATTCGCAAACCCCGATCCTCCGATCCCCAATGTGCTTTGGCCCTCCAAGTCAAGCCCTGGCCAATGTGACCAGTGTTCGTGACCACAACCTTATCCCCATTAGGGCTACAGGGTTTACAATGTCATCTAGCATATGTCCCTTGGACTCGTGATTTTCCGATCCTCGATGCACTCCCATTTGTTGACAGCTGGCCTCCACTCCGCCTCTGTCCTCCTTCGTTGTTGTACTAACAGCTAGCCCCCCACTGATCGGGGTATCTCTTCTCGCCACCTCACGATCCTCGTGCCCACACTCTCGAGCCTTTTCCCATGAGGCTCTGATGCACGATCCACGTGTGGATCCAATGGTCCTCCTGCGATCTAGATCCAATGGCTGTTCTCTTCTCATTCCTCGCGCCTTCGCGACTCAGAGTACCCAATGATTTGGCCTTTACCCTGCGAACTCTCAAGTTCGTGAGATCATCTCGATCTCTGACACGCGTCCTCTTTAATGGATGGTCCCGGTCCTCTCGCCACTTCGCCACTTTGTGACTTGGAACACCAATTCTCAGCCCTTCTACTCATGAGGTTTCGACAGGCGATGTGCCACCTGTCTGCTCGTCAATTCCTGTGCGGCCCCCACGCTCCGATGCCTTATCGGGAAATCGTGTATCGCGATTCTGCAATGCATGAAACCCTTGTGCCTGGGATCTCTGATATCCCGATTCCCGACTCTTCCTAGGTGACTGACACCTGTCCTCCATGCCGACTCCCATCGGGGATTTTCCCCGGTGTGCTGATGGTTGCCACGCGTCCCTCCAACGGACGATCCCGATTATGTCGGGATTTCGAGACTTCCAGTGTCCCGGTTCTCTTGACCCTAAGAACTCTGATTCTCCAATGCACCAAAATGCCGATAGCACTTGATCTCTGACACCTGTCCCTCTGAACAGACGGTTCTGATCCTGTCGGGGTTTTGCAACTTGCGATGTCACGATTCTCTTGCCCTCGAGAACTCCGATTTCCCTATGGCTCGTAACTCCCTTACAGATTCTTAAGATCCGATGACTATAGGGGGTTTCTTCTCAGATCCAATGGCTCAGATCTATTCTCCTTGTGCACTCCTCCTCCTGAGGTTAAACTGTGCGCAACTCCTCCCGATCCAGTGGCTGATGGGATTTCTTCATGAGATCCGATGGTTGTCGGTATCCTCCTCTGTAGACTCCTTCCGAGCTCCTCCTCGATGCCTAAAACCAACGGTCCAGAATCTTTCAGTCTATCCAATGGCTGTTGTTGCTCCTCCCTGAGCTCCTTCGCGCCTTCTTCCCAGACTTGGAAGAATTTCGAATTTCCAAAGGCCTCGACCTTTGCCTGTTCTCTCTGTGAACTCTTACGATCTCGAGTCTCGCTGCGCATATGATAACGCTGCCCTTCCTGAGCTTTCTCCTTCTTCCGAACCCTCTAAGGATTCTTTGACTCCTGTGTCTCTGCAGAGTCTTTGCATGCAAAGTGATATCTGTCCTGTGCTTCCACGAGTACTCAGAACCCTTGGGGGATTTTTCTCTTCCTTCTCCCACAGATGGAGAATAAAACACCTTCCTGGCTCTCTGTTTTCTCAAGCAACCTCTTGCTGAGTCTCTCTGGGTGTTCAACAACCCAGTGAATATCCTTCAGTGGATTCTTCCTTCAAGTAGTAGAACTCAAAGAGTTATCTTTTCTCCTGTGCCTGCTTGCACACTTGTCTCGGCGCCCTCTTGGTGGAGTATCTTCCCTTCCATAGAACGTTCAAAGGTTTTGTTCTCCTTTATCCAGTGCCTCTATGCACCTTCTCAATGCCCAGCTAGCAGAGCTTCCCAGAATCCTCAGTGATTCTGTCTCCTTTGAACTCACAGCAGAGTTCTTTCCTCTGTGCACTCCTTGTACTCCCTCGATGCCCTTCTGGCAGAGCTCTCAGAATCCTCAGTGATTCTGTTCTTCTTCAAACTCTCAACAGAGTTATCCCTCAGCACCTCGTGCATGCGCTCAATGCCCACTTGGCAGAGCTCCTACAGAATCCTCAGTGATTCTATCTGCAACTATGTTCTCACCCACACAGCCTTGCCTCCTGAGGTGTTCAACAACCGCACAGGTCTTCTTCCTCTTCCTGAGTTGTTGTTCTCAGTTCTATGCCTCAACACGTCTTCATCTGACTCCTCAGAGTTCAAAAGTGCAACCTCTGTGCACGGCTCTTAGAACCTGCAGCGTTCTGCCACACCCTCCTGGTGTGAAGCCTCAAAGACCTTCATCCCTGAAATCAAACACAACTCCTGCAGAATGCATCCATATAACATACATCCCCATCATATACAAAGAACACACACATACATGCATATAAGACAAAATAATGCAGGAAAACTTGCTCTGTTATATTAATGGAAAATGCCTATATTTTACAAAGGTGTTCTCGAGATCTCCTCGATCTCCTATCTTGTCTAACTCAAAATGAGATCTGAAAATCTCTTTTACCTGAATGGTTCATCGAGTTCTTCCCTCCAGGTTCACCTACCCTATTCAATTACAATGAATGGGTTGTCTAGTCCAGAACCTGGATCTAGATCTCAGTTGATCTACAATAAAGGCCGATCCTATCTAATGCCTGCTCAAAGGAACGAATTTCCTGGCTCACCAACCTAAGACATTTAATTACATTCATTACAAATATTAAATGAGGCTATGCCTCCCTTTTTGCATTTGAATGCATGCGTGCTGACATGGATGGCTGGCTGGCTGGCTGCATGGAGAGATGCTCCTCCCTCAGAAGGGAATGATGAATCATGACAATGAGGCCTGCATGATGTACGTTGATGAAAATGTGGATGATCTCAAATATTATGTAGGGACATTAGACATCCTTCAGTCTTGAAACCCTCCCATACCATCAAGGCATGTGTCTAGTCTGACAGTGTCAAATTTCGACGCATACAGGAACATATTGAAGAAATTTCAATGTTGCTCCCATTCACTACTCACTATGTAGAGTGAGTAGATGGCATTTGTGATGGGTGTATTGGATGTTCCATGACATTTCAAGATAGTTCCAACAAATATTCTACATATGGAAATGACGAATGATGACAATGAGACATCCATTATGAATGTTGATGCAAACATGGACGATCTCAAAGATTATGTGGGGACATCAGACATCCTTAAGTCTTGAAACCCTTCCATACCTTCAAGGCATGTTTCTAGTCTAACCATGTCAAATTTCGATGCAAACAGGCACAAATTGAAGAAATTTCAACGTTGGCCCCATTCACTGTTCACTATGTGGGGTTGGTGGAAGACATTTGTGATGGGTGTATTGGAAATTCCATGACATTTCAATAGAGTTTCGACAAATATTCTATAGATAGAAATGATGAATGATAACAATTGATGGGTGTTATATATGAACTAAAAACACACTAAAAACTCTCAATTAAATTGTCAACCCGGGGTAGGTAAACTTAGAGTTGTAGAAAAATATATGCTAAAGGTAGAAGGGCTGGTAGGAGTATAGTCTGAATAAGGACGATAGTTATCTAAGGCTAATCTACTCAATAAAATCTATCTAATGAGAAAACCCTACTAAGCGACTTTAAACCAGGTAACCTAAGTACTTTTGGGCCGAGGATCGATGGATAGTCCTAAGAAAACAAGTAAAAACCCTACTTGAAGCAAACTAGTTCAGCAGTAAGCAATAAGCAAAAGCAACTACTAAGCCTAACAATAAGCAAATGACAAAAGCAAACTACTTTAACTTGCCAACCTAT
>SNQJ01S0060597.1:23211-46569 GCA_010110895.2 Picea sitchensis | reverse complement strand
TTAGCATTTTCACATTGTTCTGTACAAACTATCCAATCCATGACTTCTAAGTGCTAATTCGATTCTCTCGAGAGGCGTTTAATGCATTATGTAATAGATGTTTGAAATATGTTTTTAGGCGGATACGTGTAACAACCTTAGTTGGAGTACGGAGAATCTTTTTACTAAATTCAAGGACTGATTATCAAGTGTACTATTCAGATTAAATAGGAAGTTGTCCAAATTCTTTATTTAAAAAAAAAATTATAAAAGAGTGCCAGAAGTAGAAGTAGAGGTTCCGTGAATGTTTTTGTTGAGGAAGACGTGACAACAGTGCTCTTGTTAAAGGTTCGGTAAATGTGAGGACGTGACAGCCTAAATTCAAGGAGTGATTATAAGTGTACTATTCAGATTAAATAGAAAGTTGTTGTCAAAATTCTTCATTTAAAAAATAAGAAAAAAATTATAAAAGAGTGCTAGAAGTAGAGGTAGAGGTTCCGTAAATGTTTCTGTTGAGGAGGACGTCACAACAGTGATCTTGGTAAAGATTCCGTAAATGTGAGGACGTGACAACAGCTGTCACGTTGGTGGCAAAATTTCGGTAAGCTGTGCGTGCAGTTACAGGGGTGGCGGACATGTAGTTACCCGTTTGATTGTTACTTTACATCCGTGTATTTTTTTTGGTTTGGAGATTTTATATATTTTGTGATCAATTTTTACAGTTAAAAATTGTTGAACTTCATATTTGAGTGATTGAGTTTGTATAATTTCAAGGTGTTGAATCTATTTATGCATTCAAAAATGTAATTTAAACAATAAAATATTATGATTTTAACAAGATCTGTTTCGAGTCGAATTTCGGTGAAAAAGTTCAAAAAATCGAAGACGCCCTTACATTTGAGAGGTAGTCACCCAGGTGATTGTTACATTGATCTTGCAAGAACACTAGATGAACAATAAGTAGGTAGAAGTAGTTTTATTGGATATTTAATCTCATCATATTTGTTATTTAAAACTTTTAATTATTCCCCTAGATGGGGTGTCATCTCAAGCATCATGAAAGTACACGTAGTGAATGAATCTCTAGTCACCCATCACATTCTCTTTGAAGACAGAGGCGTAGATGGAATGCTTATTATATATGGCACTTGGAGAGTTGAAATGATTACAAGTCTGGTATATGTGAGGAGAGCCATGGCGGCATTTCAAGGTACTATGGACATCCAGAGTATTCAACGCAGCAATCTAGATCTCATCACTATGTTAAAAGCATATTTAATGGTGGGTAGGATGACAATGATAGTGATACATGTTGGAGGTCAATTGAATCTCGATTGTATACGCCCACATTGTATGCCAATCCGACTTCATTGGTCATTGATGGTTTTGCGCTTTGTCTCCCACAGTTGTTTCCTTGGCTCTCTCTCCTTCTACATGTCGAGAGTAAGGGAAAGGGGACAAGTCCATCAAGACAAGGGCTCTTCTTGGAGGGGTGGCGCTGAACTTGGAAGTTGAGAATTATCAATTGATAATTGGGAGATGGCTACCTCTCATTCGCCTCATCGTTGGGAGGAGAAAAGTGGTTCTCATATGGACCCTGCCATGCATTCTAAGTTGGAGGACAATTGGATATGGCGATGCAAAGTAGAGTGGGTTGGAGTTGAAGTCATGATCCAAAACAAATTCAAGGGCCGGTGTAATGTCCAGAGCCCGACCTCAATTAAGAGGGATGCCCATCTTCTTAAAGACTCCTGACAGCTTCAATCCGAAGCATGTTTAGAGCCCAATGGAGAACCACCTAAAGGAGGAGCAGATGCATCTTATCTTTGAATTAAGGAGGGAAGTTGCAGACTTGCAGTTCACAATGGAACAGTTGGATGCCAAACTCAATATGTTGTTGACTCTATGCTCTCGTTCAATCTTCCCAGGATGTAGACATCCAGACCATGATCATCATCCTAGACGTGCCCATCCTTTTGCAACCCAGTCGTTTTATTAGCCTGCATAGAGGAAAATCTAAGGACATGTTTCAGAGGAGTGTTGGCTTCATCTCTTATATTTTTAGACCTACTTTCTATTGTGTTTATATATGTGTGTGTGTGCGTGTGTGTGTGTGTGTGTGAATTTGAACAGTGTGATATCACATTTGATGAATGTCACAACGTGAAAAAACCCTTAATGAACATTGCAATGTTACATGAGATTTGATAAACATCACAAATTCAGATATCCATTAACGCTGCTTTGATCTATGATATGGACCTTTTGAGATATTGGAGAAGGTCGGAGATAACTCCTATAGAATTAGTCTACCCCCATACATGTGCATTTACTCAGTAGTGAATGTGGAGAATCTCAAACTCTATGAGCCTTCCATGTTGGGTCAAGAGGAGGAGGAGGTCCTACCTTCCATATAGGAATTAACACCAAATGCTTAGGTAGAGTTGGAAAATGACACAGTTTTGCAGAAGTGGTCTAGAACTACAAGATAGGGGTATCATGACCTTTGGAAGATTGGGTTGAAAGGAAAGCTTCCAAAAAAAAAGAAAAAAAAAAAAAAAAAAGTGGTACTCTAGGGAGAAGGTAGAGGAAAAAATTCTTCACCTCATTCAATAAATCTTTTGGGGACTAAAATCCTCCCTAAATGGAGAGGTATGATCCATATTGGATCATTATATTATTTTTTATCTATATCGATGCTTTATGGATGAAACAAATGGAGGAATCAACTTCTAGAGCCATTTTAGAGATTGGTCCCAATTTGGAAATTTGGGTCCAAAAAATAGTTTAAAACCTTTCGGAGCCATTTTGAAGCACAAAAATACTTTTTTTTATGGTCCAAACCTCACTATGGAGCAAGCAACTATATTCAACACATTGACACCTTTCCAATGGTGAAAGAATTCCCTCAATCAAAGTTAGTATGCGAAATTTATGCCTCCCACAAGTTGACCTATTGTATTGATCACCATGGTGTGAGTGGATTCCACGTCATCCCTCATTACATAAACATGTGGGGATAGCCACATGGTGTATTTTCTATGAAATTATAGAAGGTCCAAACTTGATCACTAATTGAGGGTTGAGAAAGTCAATACCCTAACCGTATAATTCTATGAATCTATGTTAAATATCGGTTTGTCAGGAGGAGAAGGGATTCCATTTTTTAGCATTGTATTTTATTCCTTAGTTGAGAAGAGCACCTAGGAGTGGTGTTGTGATAGAAAAACAGAGGATAGATTACGTAGCAGCCATACATGCCACAATGTCAAACACAAGTCCATAAACAATGACTCTTTCTTTGTACTTGAATTTGAAGAAAAGAGGGTAGAGTAACCTCACCTTCTCGCTAGGTTTTTGTAAGACCCCTATTTCCCCCAGATTGTAAATATTATTACTCTTGTGAAAAAGACTATGGAAATATTTTTCATGTGAATGTTGAAAAAAAAATGAACCTTTCTATAGAGGGTAATGCATATATTTTGTTATTAAATAAAAGGAAATTGTGGCATCAATGTTGAAAAAAGGTTTCCAGTATAGATAATGATGCATGAGAGGGGATGACAAGGGGAACCAATAATGGTTGATATGACCCCTTCCAGGCCGGTACTCTGCTGGATATAAACTACTTAGACCTAGAACAGTCTTCTGGCCCAGAAAATTTAATTACCAGTTAGGCTGGTAGTTGGGAAGTCTTCCTCAAGAGTTAATAAGGAAATGAGAAGAGTACCATCTGAAAAATTTCTTAATTTGACCCATGAAATCTTGTTGGGTAAGGCAAGAAAAGGAAGGAAAATTGTAGGGGTAGGGGGAAAAAGAGGAGACATAAGAATCTGTATGAGGACCATTCCTGAAGAACAAAAGAGAACACTCGACTCTCTAGTTCTGAAGAATAAATGATAAATAAGTTGTTCTATTTATAGGAAAGATTGGGCAGTGTTTTCTAATCAAGTTGATAAATGGATCTGTAGTGATTGAGTGAGAAATCACGAGAGGCTCCCTTTTTTGTGAATAGAAAACTGGACTACCATCTTTCTGTGGGAAAATGAGAGTAACCTTTGTCCCTTGTTGAGAAAAAGAAAAACCTCTCTCATGGAATCATGATCTAGCTACAGGGAGGCCAATGGAAGAAGAATCCAAGAGAAATTGTTCCTATGGTTGGGTGGAAAAGGGAACCCCTTTCAGAAGTTCCCAACTAATTTCCAAGTTTCAGATAAGTGTGATTCTAAGTTGATGTTGTATTGATTGTTTTTGTTAAAAAATGAATTTTCTTGAGCTAAATGATGGCATAATTTGTTTATTTGTTGAATGGTAAAAATTGTAACTTTGATGGCCTTGTGTGTAACACACCCACTATGGGAACTAATATTTTTCGGTTTTTTCCTTCTTTTCCCCGAGGAACAGAATCCTTGAATTCCTATGGGGCCTGATGTAGACCCTACCATCCCTTATCCTTACCCATATGATCGTTGGCTATGACCACAGGCCTTACCGGAGAGGTCCTTCCGACTTTCGTGATTTGGGAAATCGCGGTGCATGTGCTTCCCTGCTCTCTAGTCTCTCGAAGTGCCGAAATCCAAAAGGAACCAACAGTTCGTCACATCTAGCAATGCCTCGGATTGAAACCTGGCTTTCCACCTTTCAGAGTTTCACGTACCGGGTTTTCGTAGTAGAAGAGAATGAGGGGTTCATGCCCTTCAGTTTTTCGGGTGCTAAAACACCGAAAACTAAATCTACACACGCTAAGCCATATCAGGATTTTACAAATCGCAAATTCGGAACTGGCATGTACTAGGGACTTGCCTCTAGATATCTCGGGTGCCGAAATACCGAGACATCAAGACTTATCCACGCTATTATTATTTCAGAGTTTCGCAAGTCGGGGTTTCTTGATATGCGCAGACAGGAGGTCTCACACTTAGGTTTCCCGGAAGCCAAAACTCCTAAGCCTGTATTCATCGCTAAGCTCATTTCAGGGTTTCCCAAGTCAGGATTTTAGGACTGGCAAGTACAAGAGACTTGCCTTTAGATATCCCAGGTGCCAAAACACCGAAACACCATGTCTCATCCACGCTATTATCATTTCGGGGTTTTGTAAGTCGAGATTTTGTGACTAGCAATTACAAGAGATCTTACCCTAGGTATCTCGGGTGTCGAAACAATGAAACATCAAGACTGTAATCACGCTACACTATTCTGGGGTTTCACAATTCAGGATTTTGCGTCTAGCGAATACAAGGAAACTGACCCTTGGGTTTCTCGGGTGCCAAAACACCGAAACATCCAACTCTAGATACACTATGCCATTTCGGGGTTTCATAAGTCAGGATTTTGGGACTGGCGAGTAAAAGAGACTTGCCTTTAGATATCCCGGGTGCCGAAACACCGAAACACCATGTCTCATCCGTGCTATTAACATTTCGGGGTTTCGCAAGTCGGGATTTCGGGACTAGCGATTACAAGAGATCTTACCCTTAGGTTACCGATTGTCGAAACACCAAAACATCAAGACTCTAACCATGCTACACTATTCCGGGGTTTCGCAAGTCGTGATTTCGCATTTGGTGAATACAAGGAAACTGACCCTTGGGTTTCCCAGGTGCCGAAACACCGAAACATCCAACTCTAGACACGCTATGCCATTTCGGGGTTTCGTACGTCGGGATTTCGGGATTGGCGAGTACAAGAGACTTACCTTTAGATATCCCGGGTGCCGAAACACCGAAACATCAAGACTCTGAGGGAACCATTCTTTCTGGTGCAAGGTCTCCAAACTTAGGCCATAAAATCATTCAACGGATTCTTGGGTAATTATCACCAAGCTTGGGGACATGACTGAAAGGCCTTCTTAACTTATCGAGTTATGAACTCTGTGACAGGGGCGAGGTAAGCTTAGATATTTACTTAACCAGTAGTCCTTTTAATGAATTCACTCCGGCTCTGGAATTAGTGAGGGAACTTTCCCAGAAGGGGGTGCCTTCAGGGAAATCCAACCAAGACATCGCGTGAGTCAAGTAAATGGGAAAGATCTCTCGAAAACAGACCCAGAATTTGAACCTGTTCAATGTATATATATATATATATATATAAACCAAATATGGCCATACATGTATAAGCATGCATCCTCCCTTTCCGATCAAACACTCCAGGCAAACACTTATATACAGAAACCATTCATGAGTGTACAACCATGAGAATTCATTCTAAGAACATTCAATTTGAAATACAGGACATATATACTTATCACAAAACACCAGGTGTAATGCAACTGCTGATAGGGGTGCTCGTTTCCACCCAACCGTAGGCTCAACGACTCCAAATGTATTTGCCACTAGCCACCCCCGAGCTAGACCACGATGCTTTGAGTCTCAGTCTCTTACTTCCCGCTCGTCGGAAGTCCATAATGAAGGTTACTCTCCTTCTCCTCTGCTTATGACTCACTATATTTCTCGGAGTTCCTCGGGTTCTCCTTCCGTGATTCCTGTCGCGTGCGTGTGTGTGTCTCTATGCTCTTCTCCCCCCCCTTCCACACTTCTTTCCTCCTATGAGGTTGCATGTGGCATGAAATTCCATGTCTGATGGTCAGGTCTGAGAGCTTCTACGGATGGGCGGTTTTCCCCATCCCCTCATTTACTCTTGAGGAGCCTCCCCACCTACCATCCAGGCAAGTAATTCATTTCGGGGGCTGAGAGTGAGATTAAGTTTTCCCGAGCACGTACAAACCGGTACGGTTTTGGTTCGATGGAAGTTAACGCAGCCACTCCCGGCCCCTTCCACCACCTCTCATCAGCCATCGTGGTCTCTTTTCAGCACATCCCCTTCTCAGCAGTCATGCAACATATATTCATACATCATTTACATTCCTTGGACTTTTTATACTAAGGTTCGTTAAATCAAACATTCACAATCTTTGAGTTTGCCATAGTTCTTGGCCAGTATAGTTATTTTTACAGACTGGGGGAAACAGGGTGTTACAATTCCCTCCCCCTTTTAAAGGAACATCATCCTCGATGTTCTATCTATCAATAGAACGTGTAGGTACAGAAGTAAACAAAATCAGATATGCCTGTTTCATGGCATCTTCCATTTCCCATGTAGCCTCATCTGGAGGAAAATGTTTCCACTGCACCTTGACCTATGCAATGGTTCGGTTCCTGAGCAGGGTTTCCTTTCTGTCCAGTATGCATTGAGGTTCTGGTAGGAATTATCCCTTCGGTTCCACCTGGATCATAGACCAGTCAATTATATGATTAGAATCATGTACATATTTCTTCAATAATGAAACATGGAAAACATTATGTGCTTTTACTGTGGGAGGAAGTGCTAGCCTATAGGCTACAGGTCCCACTCTATCTAGAACTTCAAAGGGTCCACAATATCGAGGTGCCAACTTGGCACATGCTCCCATCTTCAGGGAACTCTTCTTGGGCCTAACTCTGAGGTATACGTGGTCTCCCGCCTTGAACTCTCTTGGAATTATCTTTGGTCAGTGTAACTTTTCTGTTGGTTCTGAGCGGCTTTTAGATTTTGTTTTATCTGAATCACTTGTTGTTCCATTTATTTCAACATGTCGGGTCCAACGGTAACTCTGATTACGAGATTACTCCAGCTGACTAGAGTATTGCATGGCCTACCGTAGAGGACTTTGAAAGGGCTCGTCTTCAGGGATTCTTGGTAGTCGTTGTTGTAAGCGAATTCCACCAATGGTAGGAAATCTTCCCACTTGTTGGGTTGATGCATTACGTGCATCCTGAGCATGTCTTCTAATATTTGGTTCACCCTTTTCGTCTGTCCATCGGTTTGAGGGTGATAGGTTGTGCTAAATAGTAACATGGTCTCCAAAGCAACCATCAGTGATTTCCAAAAGTTGGAAGTAAATTTCGTGTCTCTGTCAGACACAATCTCTTTCAGCATACCATGCAGTTTGAATATCTTTTTCATGAATACGTTGGCGATGTCTATTGCCTTACAAGTTGACTTGACGGGGATAAAATGAGTGAACTTTCTCAATTTATCCACCACTACCATGATGGTGTCATTCTATTTGGTCGAGGTTGGTAATATGGTGATGAAATCCATGGATATGCTTTCTCATTTCCATTCCAGGATTGGTAGAGGTTGTAATAATCCTGCTGGGTGTTGGTGTTCTTCTTTAACCTGTTGGCATTCTATGCATTTGGCTAAGTACTCAGCTATGTCTTTCTTCAATCCAGGCCAATAGAATTGTTTCCTGGTCACCATGATCATCTTCTGGTATCCTGGATGACGAGTATAGGGTCTTTTGTGCAGTTCATCCATTATGAACCTCTTCAAGTCATCACAATCTAGGATATACAATCTGTTTTTGTAAGTGAGCAGACCTCCTTCCATCATCTGGTGCCTCCATACTTAATCCCTGTGGGTTCTTGCTGTAGGTACAAGGTCACGGTCTAGAAGAATGTGTCCGTCTCTTGTGCATTTCTAACTCTTTCCTTGACATCCATCTCCCAGGTGCTTACCACAGCCAGGTGAATTGTTTTCATGCTTCTTCTAAGGGCATCGGCCACCCTATTTTACTTTCCCTTAATATGTTTGATTTCAAAATCAAACTCGCTGAGGAGGGCCATCCACCTAGCTTGTCTAGCATTGAGCTTTGGTTGGTCAAACAGATATCGCAATCCACAGTGGTCTGTCATAAGTACAAATTTTCTTCCCAGGAGGTAATGCCTCCAAATTTTCAAGGCGTGCACTATGGCGGCCAGCTCTAGATCATGGGTCACATAGTTGACTTCATGCTCATTCAATTTTCGGGATTCATAGCAGACCACACTTCCTCCTTGCATAAGGACTCCTCCGAGCCCTTCCTTACATGCATTTGTGTACATGAGGAAGTCAACATCAGAATCGACAATCTTCAAATTTACGGGTGCGTGGGTCAATAGATGTTTTAGGGTTTGAAATCTTTCTTCACATTTTTGTGTCCACGTGAATTTTGTCCCCTTCTTCTGGAGGGTAGTGATTGGACACCCAATCTTGGAGAATCCTTTTATAAATCTCCTATAGTATCCTACCAATACCATAAAGGATCTGATATCTGAAATGTCCTTTGGGGTAGGCCATTCCATGATAGACCTGATATTATCAGGGTCTACTGCTACCCCTTCTTCGGATAGGACATGGCCCAAGTAATGTATTTTCTTCTGGAAGAAGTCACACTTGCTAAATTTGGCATAGAGATGATGTTCTCTTAACACTTGAAGCACAAGCCTAAGGTGTTCCTCATGTTCCTCTCTATTCTTGAAGTAAATTAATATGTCGTCAATAAAAACCAGCACAAATTTGTCTAGGAATCTGCTGAGCACATTGTTCATTAAGAACATAAAAGTGGCACGGGCATTGGTCAATCCGAATGGTAATACCACAAACACATAGTGACCATATCTCATCCTGAAGGCAGTTTTATGGATGTCTTCACCCTTGATTCGGACTTGCTGATATCCCGATCTCAAGTCAATCTTCGAGAAGATAGAGGCACCTCCCAATTGATTGAACAAGTCATCAATCCTGGGTAAGGGGTACTTGTTATTTATAGTTACCTTATTGAGTTGTCTATAATCTATGCACAGTCGGAGGGTACCATCTTTATTTTTCACAAACAGGACTGGCACTCCCCATGGAGACACGCTGGGCCGGATATAGCCTCTATCCATCATTTCTTTCAGTTGTAATTTAAGCTCAACTAGCTCAGGTGTGCTCATCCTGTAGGGTGTCCTAGACACCGACACTACTCCTGGTGCAAGTTCTATTGAGAAGTCAATGTCCCTTCTCGGAGGTAGACCTGGTACCTCTTCTGGAAATACATCTCTATATTCCCTCAGTGTGGGGTGGTCTTCGAGGCTTGGTTTGTCACCTTCAATTGTTTTCAACACCTGTATTGCATATAGTGGACATCCTTTTTTGCAATACTTTCTCATTTGAAGAGTTGATATTTGTCTCACCGAGAGAGGTTTTTGGATCCCTTGAAGGGTTATCCTCCTTCCTTCTTCACTTATGCATTCCAAGGTTTTATGGTAACAGTCTAGTTTGTCTTTATGGGTGGCTATCCAGTCCATAACAATCAACAGATCATATGATCCCAGGGGTAATATGTTAAGGGTTGCTTGGGTAGGGAATTCGCCCATAATGAATTGGCAGGCTGGTATGACCTCTGCTACCATTATTTTGGTGCCAATGGCTAACTATACCAACCATGGCTTGGCGTTTTTATGTGGCTGTAGTTTACATTTACCAACAGCCTTAGGGGCTATATAACTCAAATTTGAACCAGGGTCAATCAGAATAGATACTAGATGGTTGGTGATCATACCTTCGATTTCCACCACTGAAGCTTGGTGGTTAGCTTGGTAATTATCCAAGGCTGTATAAATTTGCAACACACTCCTGGCCACGTCATTGACGGTGGTAGCTTCTTGAACATTGTAATTTCTTCGGCTGTTCTATTGTCGGTGCAGGCAGTCCCTTAGTAGATGTTCTTCTCCACAACCCCAACATTTCAAAGGTTCTCTCTTTGAGTTATCAGTCTTTATTGGGGCAGATCCAGAAAGTTTATTTCCACTCACGGAGGGAAAGTTCTGTTGGTGTACACTTCGGGCTGGGAAGCTTCAACCTTGAGTTATTTTTATAGTCCTTAAATCTTGGGGATTTAAACCCCCTTTTCTGGAATCCCGAACTATTCTTCTGCTTCCAACCTTCGCGAGGTCCTACCCGGTGCCCAAGCTGTTCATAACAATATCTTGCCTTTCGGATAGTATCTTCTAGGGTCTTTGGTTCGTCAAATTCAATCTTGTTCTGATAGTCCTTAGGTAGTCCACTGATGAATCGTTGCACCTTTTCCTTTTCTTCTTTTATGTAGGGTACATGCCTTAGCAACTCGAGGAATCTGCTGACATATTCCTCTATGGTGAGTTGCCCCATCTTGAGTTCATAAAATTCTTTAGTCTTTTCGTCGAAATATTTTTCCAACAGATACTTCTTCCTGAAGTATTTCTCAAACCGTTCCCAAGACAGGTCTTCTTCGTGAATCTCTTTTACATTCTTAAGGTCTTCCCACCAAATGGAAGCCTTTCCATTCAAGTTGAAGGTGGATACTCGAGCCTTCAATTTTTCTAAGAAATCATGGACTCCGAAATACTTCTTTAGTCCAAGAAGCCAGCCTCTGCTTCCTCTCCTTTATTTATTTCACCGTTGAAGGAGGGTAGTTTGGCCTTCTTGAACTCTTCAAGATTATGACTCTTGGGAAGGTTCTTCTTCTTTCATTTTCTTCGGGAATGAGAACTAGTTATGCTACTAGAAGATCCCTCTGAGTCGCCAGCTTCCTTTCCAGAAGAATTATCCGACACTTGTCCCTTATCTCTGGGGTGGACCTTTCTCGAGGTGCTCCTCTCAGTGTGGCCACTAACATGACCACGTTTCTATGTCTCAGGTTCATGTTGCATTTACCTTTGTATGTTGGATAAGCTCTGCAGTAAAACTGCATTAATTTTTGTTTGCTTCTCTTGCTCTTTTATCATCCTTTCATTGTCAGCCTTGCAGCTCTATAATTCGACCATGAGGCTCCTCACCATCTCAGCTAGATCCATAGGGGTCCCTACCGCCCTCCTTTCATCAGACTCTTCGTCCCTATTGTGGGAGCCCTCCCCCACTTCATGGTGAGTCACCATTCTATACGTCTAAAATTTGTCGTGGTTGATCGTCCACTTGTGTGGAAAAGAAAAAGGCTTGTTGTTAGTCAATATTTATATACATTCATAACCTGCGCAATATTCATATTTTTCACATGCATACACACAATAGGGGTTTTTCATTCTTAACTTCGACTTTTGATTAAGGGGGTTAAGACAGAGGGTTACTCCTGTTAAGGGTGCTTCGAATGGAGTCTTTGCGCAACCCGTTCATGAGCCCAAGAAGGCCAAGTGTTGTAACCATGCTCTAATACCAATTTGTAACACACCCACTACGGGAACTAATATTTTTCAGATTTTTCCTTCTTTTCCCCGAGGAACAGAATCCTCGAATTCCTATGGGGCCTAATGCAGACCATACCATCGCATATCCTTACCAATATGATCGTTGGCTATGACCACAGGCCGTACCGGAGAGGTGCTTCTAGCTTTCGCGATTCGGGAAATCGCGGTACATGTGTTCCCCTGCTCTCTGGTCTTTCGAAGTGACGAAATCTGAAAGGAACCAACAGTTCATCACATCTAACAATGCCTCGGATTGAAACCTAGCATTCCACCTTTCAGAGTTTCACGTACCAGTTTTTCACAGTAGAAGAGGATGAGGGGTTCATGCCCTTCGGTTTTCCAAGTGCTGAAACAACGAAAACCAAATCTACATGCGCTAAGCCATATCAGGATTTCACAAGTCAGGAATTCAGAACTGGCGTGTACCAGGGACTTGCCTCTAGATATCCCGGGTGTCGAAATACCGAAACATCAATACTTATCCATGCTATTATTATTTTGGAGTTTCGCAAATCAGGGTTTCTTGATATGCGCAGACAGGAGGTCTCGCACTTAGGTTTCCCGGGAGTCGAAACTCCTAAGCCTGTATTCATCGCTAAGCTCATTTAAGGGTTTCGCAAGTCGGGATTTCAGGATTGGCGAGTACAAGAGACTTCCCTTTAGATATCCTGGGTGCCGAAACACCGAAACACCATGTCTCATCTGTGCTATTATCATTTCGGGGTTTCGCAAGTCGGGATTTCGGGACTGGCAATTACAAGAGATCTTATCCTTAGGTATCCCAGGTGTCGAAACACCGAAACATCAAGACTCTAATCACTCTACACTATTTCGAGGTTTCGCAAGTTGGGATTTCACGTCTGGCGAATACAAGGAAACTGACCCTTAGGTTTCCCGGGTGCCAAAACACCGAAACATCCAACTCTAGACACGCTATGCCATTTCGGGGTTTTGTAAGTCAAGATTTTGGGACTGGCGAGTTCAAGAGACTTGCCTTTAGATATCCCAGGTGCCAAAACACCGAAACACCATGTCTCATCCACACTATTAACATTTCAGGGTTTCGCAAGTTGGGATTTCGAGACTAGCGATTACAAGAGATCTTACCCTTAGGTATCCTGGGTGCTGAAACACCGAAACATCAAGACTCTAACCACGCTACACTATTCCGGGGTTTCACAAGTCAGGATTTTGCGTCTGGCGAATACAAGGAAACTGACCCTTGGGTTTCTCGGGTGCCGAAACACCAAAACATCCAACTCTAGACATGCTATGCCATTTCGGGGTTTCGTAAGTCGGGATTTCGGGACTGGCAAGTACAAGAGACTTGCCTTTAGATATCTCAGGTGCCAAAACACCGAAACATCAAGACTCTGAGGGAACCATTCATTCTGGTGCAAGGTATCCAAACTTAGGCCATAAAATCCTTCAATAGATTCTGGGGTAATTATCACCAGGCTTGGGGACATGACTGAAAGGTCTTCTTAACTTATCAAGTTATGAACTCTGTGATAGGGGTGAGGTAAGATTATATATTTACTTAACCAGTAGTCCTTTTAAGGAATTCACTCCAGCTCTGGAATTAGTGAGGGAACTTTCCCAGAAGGGGGTGCCTTCGGGGAAATCCAACCAAGACATCGTGTGAGTCAAGTAAATGGGACAAATATCCTGAAAACAGACCCAGAATCTGAACTTGTTCAATGTATATATATATATATATATATATATATATATATATAAACCGAATATGGCCATACAAGTATAAGCATGCATCCGCCCTTTCTGATCAAACACTCCAGGCAAACAATTCTATACAGAAACCATTCATGAGTGTACAACCATGAGCATACATTCCAGGAACATTCAATTTGAAATACAGGACATATATACTTATCAGAAAACACCAGGTGTAATGCAACTGCTGAGAGGGGCACTCGTTTCCACCCAACCGTAGGCTACGCAACTCCAAATGGATTTTCCACTAGCCACCCCCGAGCTAGACCACGATGCTTTGAGTCTCAGTCTCTTACTTCTCGTTCGTCAGAAGTCCAGGATGAAGGTTACTCTCCTTCTCCTCTGCTCATGACTCACTGTATTTCCTGGAGTTCCTTTGGTTCTCCGTCCACGATTCATGTTGCGTGTGTGTCTGTGTCTCTATTCTCTTCTCCCCCCCCTTCCACACTTTTTTCCTCCTACGAGGTTGTGTGTGGCACAAAATTCCATGTCCGATGGTCAGGTCTGAGAGCTTCTATGGATGGGCGGTTCACCCCATCCCCTCATTTACTCTTGAGGAGCCTCCTCACCTACCATCCGGGCAGGTAATTCATTTTGGCGGTTGAGAGTGAGCTTTGGTTTTCCCAAGCAAGTACAAACCAGTACGGTTTTGGTTCGATGGAAGTTAACAAAGCCACTCCCGGCCCCTTCCACCACCTCTCATCATCCATCGTGGTCTCTTTTCAGCACATCCTCTTCTCAACAGTTATGAAACATATATCCATACATCATTTACATTCCTCGGAACTTTTATACTAAGGTCCATTAAATCAAACATTCACAATCTTTAAGTTTTCCATAGTTCTTGGCCAGTATAGTTATTTTTACAGACTGGGGGAAACATGGTGTTACATTATGGTCTTGGATATTTAAAGTAAGATTTTAATATCATATTTTGTCAATAGATTTTGTTGAATTCCTTTTTAGCAGAGGAGGACTATTATTAATGAGTTTTTAAGTGAAATTGGGGAAGAAGGTGAGTTGACCTTCTGTCTGATTCTATTTGCAAAAAACATAAAAAATAATTATCCGAGGATCAAGTCCGTGAATATAAATTTAGGATAGACTCTACGGGACTATCTCAAGCTCATCCATCCCTCAAATTTCCTTTTCTGTTATAGAATTCGAGTTTTGTAAATGGAAGGTGATTCCTTCAAACCCTTCTTCCAAGTGACCACAAACTCTATTCTGCGGACTTAACCAAATCTTGGGTAAGATTTAGGAGTGTACCCCTCGAGGGCTTGTCAACATCCCATATATCCAGAACCCTGGAACCCTTCGCTACGCTAAAAAAGGAGCTAATCCTTCCGAGCTTCGAGACTTTTGAGGTCAAGGACTCCAGGATTTTTAAACTTCACTACACTCCAATCTTTCCGAAGGAAACCTACTGAAATGGTTACAAGATGGTCTGACCGACAAATGGAAATTTCTAATTCGTTATCATGGGATCCTCCTTCTCGTTAAGCCCTGACCAACTCCCCAGTCATGGGGACTTTATACATGACCATTGATCATGATCACATATCAACGATATAATATTCATCTTTTTCCTCTTATGGATCAACGATGGATAATACACCCGAACCATCTACCTCATTGGATGACCAATGGGATTTTGCTACTTCGCAAATTCGTGGCTCATATAAACTTGAATCCTTCAACCTCTCCAAAGTATTACTAGCCAAGGAGGTCATGAAGTAGTGAACACTGGATGTTGTCGATCAACACTCCTGCTTATTCTATCCTTCCAGTATTTCTGATCGAACGAATAAGAAGGATCCCAAAGGATCTCAGATCAATGATCCACATGACTTTTGGACTTCAGGATCTTGAAGTAGAGCATAACCTAGACTATAGTCGAAGAATGAAGATTACTTGACTACTGAGATTAAATAAATCTCATGATTAGCCTTAAGTATCATCATAGGTATGCGCCCGGGACTCTCTTTGGGACTCCGAGGCTCCAGGAAAACTTGAGGATGTAGGAAGGAAATTTAAACGTTGAAGCACCAAAATTCCCCTTGTTGTAGTGTCTAGCTTTGATTGGATGGGAACATATATTCCATTATGATGTGGCGTGCCTGGATAGTTCCACGTCGCGTCATGGGATTGTTCACGAATTAGGTGTGAGACACCCTCCTTGTCAAATCTATGTTACACGTCAAAATTACTCAACTGGATAAGTGTCGCATGTTCCTCCCAATTGTCGTAAGTGTCGCATCTTCCTTACAACTTTCGCAAGTGTCGCAAGTTGGTCACAAGTGTCGCAAATGATGTTCGAGCATAGTGCCATGATGACGAAACTAAGGAGACACTTAAAACATCTCATATGCTTGATTTGAAGAAGAAGAACAGATTTACTGAAGTCAAATAACTCTTGACACCTAAATAGAGCTCTGAAACAGAGGCTTTGAGGGGGAGCGCTCCCCTATATCAGCTCTAGGAGCGTTGGCGCTCCCCTACAAGGCTTCAGGGAGCGTTATAACACTCCCCTGCCCCTTTGAAGGAGCGTTTCTCATCTTGGGAGCACTGACGCCCTCCAAAATCTTACCAGGGAGCGCTACAATGCTCTGATGCCCCTTCTAAGGGAGCGCTGCCTAATCTGAGGCAGTAGTTGGCCCGTTGAGGAAAATAAGGGGAGGATCTTTCGAGATTAGGAGGCAGTTGTGTTCGAATTCTTGGTTTCATCAAGAGATCCCTAATCTGAGGAGGAAGTTCCTAACTTGTTCTAAATATAACTCAAGAGGTTAAGCTACGCTTAACCTATATAAGCAGACTCTATGATGGTGGAAAGGGGGAAGAACTGCTGGTATGAAACTTATGATCTTGGATAAAATACGCAGTCAGCCAAAGGAGAGTGATCAGTAAAGCTGTTGTTATCCAGGTTGTGGATCTTTCAGGCAAGGGCTAGACGAAGAGGACTCAACGAAGTTGTTTCATTCGCATCTACGATTGTAAGTACTACTGTTGTTATTCTCATCAATATGACACACTTGGTCTGTTTCTTTCTAGTTTGTGTATAATGTCACATGAACTTATCATTAATTGATAGATCTGTTTTCAAGCTAATATCAATAGAGTAGGAAGTGGTCGTATCTTGTTTTGTCCATAGGATCCAGCGAGAAGCAAAGGATCGAAGCAAAACTAGGAGCGTGCAGGGACAAACGTTGATAAAGAGGTACTTATGTCATCCTTCCTTCTCATGTGTTATCTTAGATAGATTTGAAAGGAAGTCAGTGTCCATGCTAATCATTTTATGTCTAGAGTTAGGGTCAAGCTCTTAGAGGCGATCTACCTGTCCGCAGGGAGATTTTCCTACAACAATCTAAACCATGTTTTAAGTGCCGACAAATTTCAACTATTAGATCTAAGGGTGGATAGAGATTCACCATAGATTCTAGAGTGGAAGGAGACCTTAGGTCTTCGAGGATGTTGTAGACCTGTACAAGAATAACGAAGGGCCGAAAGCTCATTAGTCGCAAATACTGGGAGACATTCCCAACAACCAACAACCATGTCATCGCCAAGGGATGACGACGCAGGTCACAACCATGCGATGTTAGATGGTATGAGAGAGGTGAAGCTATGTGGATTCCATGTGGAGAATGGGATGGAAATTGGTCAATGACGCCCCGAAAACTTACGAAGGATATAACTTTCAAATCATATCTCAATTGTGGGTAGGGTTTTAATCACTATAAATCTCTAGGTGAGCACATGATGATGGTGTCCTCATTCAAGGAATTTAGGGTGTTGTAGGAAAGCGGAAAATTTATACCCCCATCCCTTGAAAGGATACTTAGGGGGTTAGGTGTGTGACAGAGTGGTATCAGAGCAAGAAAAAACACTTGGCCTGCTTGGGGTCATGAAAGAACAAAATAAAATTCTAATAGAATACCTTTAAGAGGAAGGGCACCCTACCCTGCCCATCTGCAAAAAAATATTTAAACTTTACTACTAAAAAGAGTGAGCCCTTCTATTGTTTATGTTTACATATTTTAAATCTGAACTGCATATTATTGTTATATGTGGAATAATGAAGCTAATTGTACCTTACAAAAATTACTTGTATTGTTCATAAAATTGAGGGAAATTGACTAACATAAAATGTTGTTATCATCACTCAAACAATCAGTGGATAGCAAGGAAAACTACATCGTAAATAATGGTGACACACTATAAGTTGGGAGAATGATCCCATAATAGAGAAGAAGAATTTTATGAGAGGAGAGTGGTGGACACCCCTCAAGATTTAGCTAAAATTGTAAGAAGCCTTATGAAAGAATTACAAAGTTGTAAGGAAGACAATGAAAGGATGATAAAAGAACATGAGAGACAAAATCAAATTAATGTAGTCCTGTTGAAAAGCCTATCAGACATACAAAGGTAGTTGCAACATGGGCCAATGGCCAGTAATGTGGACGGACATAATATTAAGAAAAAACAAAGTCCACCTGAGATACAAAAGCATGGCCCTGAAAATAGAAACACAAGACGAAGAACCTCAAAGATGTTACGAGAAAAATATCTCTGTGGCTTGGGGTAAACCAAAAAAGACAGATTGAAAAGCATAAATCAGCTCTAATCCCAAGTATGTTATATAAATAAAATGCTAACAAGACAGGGTCAAGATCCTACCTCGTTCGGATGTCCGATGAAGACCATCGTTGAGCACACAACTCAAATATTTATACCTGCAACTTGTCCTCAACAACAAAAATACGCAAGCATATGGTGATAATATATAATGTTAGAATATAAAATATAATAATACATTAACATACATGACAAATATGCCCATGGAATAATAATTCAAATATTTGCAAGATATCAATTCGACAAGAAAAGAGTATTTCTATTAAAATAATCAATATGAGTATATAGGTGAAAAAGGTTTGTGTCGGCACATCTCGAAACCAAGAAACTAAGTCCTTCCAACTAGGCCTCCACCATTTCAATCCTCCACCAAAGGAAATCTCATATAAAGGAGACGATGATGTTCTCCATCAAAGAAGGAAGATCTTGGGGGTTGAACAATGAGTTCAGACTTTCAAGGATAAAGGGATGCAAACTCAATGTGAAGTGAAATTTCTCTAGAGTATCTTTTCTCTCAAACATTGAATTCTCTCCTCTCCATGACTTGGATATGGCTCAACTTATAGCCTTCAAATGGAACTGAAGGGCCGAGTCAGAGAGTTTCCATTATATGGAAGGTCAAGGATCATGGATCGCATGACGTGAAATGTAAACCCGACATAATTTTTAATTTTGAGCACCAAAGGCAATGTAAGCAGGTTGTAGTGGAGAAAACTGCGTATACGCTTGTTGCCTAACTGGTAGGGCACGTATATGTGGAAAAATGTGTTTTTTTGGCTCTAGAAGGTAAAAATTGGGACTTCAAGTATGCATAGGGAAATGGAAAGGTCATCCAAACAAGTTTCATGGGGTGTGGAAAATTTTCTATAATGGATGCCCCCTAATGTGTGAGGTCATAGGAGTATTTGTGATGGTCGAAAGACATTATAATTCCCAAAAGTGGAGTAATGGAGACTCAACTGGAAGTGTTAGTTTCTCATGATAATATTACAATCCATAATGAATTTGTACACATGGCTTCCAATTTGAATTACATTGTAGATCCATGTGGAAATATACAAAATAGTTGTTCATGGCCATGAATAGGAAATACAAAGTAGACACATGCCATAGGTTGTCATAGTCACGAACAAGGCCCAATGCAATCTAGTCTCAAAATAAATTTGAAGATATATGTATACAATGGAGTACAATCTGATCTCCCATGATCATTGAAGTCATATAGGTACTGGTCCAATGAAAGACAACATAATAGGAATGTTGCTACTGTAAGTTGGAGTTCTTCTACACAGTCTTCCAAAGGTGCATGTCTACATCATGTGAATATAGGGGTTGATGTTGAACACAATGAGACTTTGTTTGATTACCAATGATTAAGGTATACTGTTAAGAAACGCGATAAAACCTATCGATAATGAAAGTAGGTATCAAGGCACCAAGTACATTATTACGAGTGTGAATAAGGGTGTTGAGGTCGAACACTTGAAGAATCCATCGATCAGGAGACATTGATGTATTCCCAAGTGTCGATCGCGGGAAAAACTGCCACTGATAACCGCAAGCCTCTAGGTACTCATAGGACTGTAAGTCTCCTTTCCAAAATAGATGAGCTGAATTCGATGGAAGGAGACCCGCTGAAAGGAGAGAATTAATGAATCTCTCATCAGTCAGCATGAGGTACAAAGAAATAGCTTGATGATTAGAAGGAGCTCGGATGAATAAGATGATCACAAACCAATGACCCTATGTGTCTTTCGCATGCACTATATGCAAGCAGTGCACAGAAAATACCCTATGAATAACAACCAATAAGGAAGATTGCTGACAAAGGTTAGGAAACCACCAATAAGGCTAATGGCATCCAAGACATTACATGAATCCCAAGGTGTGAATAGATTTATTTTCGTCGATCACAAGGGAAACCTCCCAGTCAGCAACTAATGAGGAGATGTTGACTGATGGGTTCAAGTATACCTACCCATATTGAAAGTAGGACAAGGGTGCATGGTTGGGCTACAACTTCATGTGACTCTAAGACACACTTAGGGTATGGCTGACATGCAAAGTCAAGATTTCTGAGAAATGGTCGACACAGGCTTATAGACTTCCTTTGAAAAATATCATGAGACATATGGATAACTCAAAAAGAATAGTCTTGATGACGAAACTTCGTGATGCATGAGGCATAAAAAAACTCTCCATAGGGATTGGAAGAATAACCAGTCGAAGGAGTAAAATATAAGTAACAATATCAACTTTCTAAGGTCATGCTAAACCCAAAATTTGGATGATAGTGGACTCAAAATTTTGTGCTATGTTCAAAGGCGACACGACTGCTACCAATATGAGATAATATTCTTTTCCCGCCAGTATATTTCTTGTTATAGGAAAAAAAATGTTATGATACAAGAGAGGAAATGAGTGTTGCGAGTAAGAAAATAGCTCCAAACAGTGAAACATACCTATTCTCAATGGAAGGAAGTGCATGCAGGGCATGGAAACTCGGGGGAATGTTTCCTCTTAGGGTACATGGTGTCAAGCTGCAAAGTATATAAACAAGGCTTTGCTTGGCTAGTGATGAAAATTGTTGAGGTAAGAGGCTTATAACGAGGAAGCAAGAACCGACAATAGTTTCAATATTGCAAGGAGTATGGAATTCAATTACAACTTAACTCCAAAGAATGTCCTTTTTCGTAAATTTAGTCCCCTAGGCCCGAAAAATTATAAAATAATACCCAGGAGAACTCTTCTAGCCAATTTTGACTAGAGTATTCATTTTTCGTAAGTAGTCTACTTGGTTCGAAAAAGGGTTAAACTTACACCAAATAGACATCCTTTCAAATTCATTTAATGAGTGTGAAAGACACAATTTCACTCAAAAATATTTTCGTTTATTAGAGAGTCAAAAAATATATTAAACAAGACTCGATGGGAGTCCCATAGGTGAAGGTTAGAATGCTTGTGAGCAAGAATATGAGTTTTGGATGCACAATCATGTTAGAACTATAAGGAAATCTCGGTCCTATTGAATACTTTTTGCATGGGCACCAATTGGCACAAAGGTTCTAATTAGGGCACCCATGTTTGGTATGCCTCTACCACTTAATAACGACACTTCTAGCAGAAGAAAGAAGGTTATGTGTCGCTAATAAATGGGTTCATTCCTAAGGTATATAGATCATAATCATAGGATAATGCAAGAACAAAAAATGGAATGACAACCTATCCTATATGCTAGTGAAAGAAAATACCTGCTGAAGGCATGAACAAGAGATTTGACGCTAGAAACTGCAAAATTTCTTGGACAAAACCACCAAAACCAACTCTTTCCACTGTACTATTAGTCCTTAAGGTCAAAATATCAGCCCAAACATATGAAATGGGTAAAACATTTCTAATAATAGTAAAAATAGACCATTTTACCACACCATTTGAGTTTTTTCACCCACATAGTGCATTTTAGGTCATTCATCCCATGATCTTCAAGTGTCTACTGTGGGAGATATGATAAACAAAATTAGAAACTGTCTGGACCAAGTAAGTTCCCTTCCCCTCCTCTTCATTTTCAGTGGATTAAAATTCAAATTTATTCCTCATTTTTTGAGTTTAAGAGGGCACAACTTATAAACTAGGGTGTACGCAGGTGATAGTTCAACGGGTCGCATACATGGAGGCATGTACACGGGAAAAG
The DNA here is from genome assembly GCA_010110895.2 of Picea sitchensis. Classification (NCBI taxonomy): domain Eukaryota; kingdom Viridiplantae; phylum Streptophyta; class Pinopsida; order Pinales; family Pinaceae; genus Picea; species Picea sitchensis. The sequence continues at coordinate 24,525 of SNQJ01S0060597.1, read as the reverse complement.
CAAAKCTTGGYCAGATATATGTGGCCCTATATGCAACTGTTAACATGATATCCCATGTACAAAACCGCAAACAATTTTTTTTTAAATTTAAATCAAAAAATGACTTTCCTTTGGAAGGATGGTGCTTGAATGGAGAGAGAGGAAGCATGAAGAGATAGATGTAGGGGCCTAGCTAGTTCTAAAAAGATGTGGCCTTCATAAATTTTGGGCTCTCAAAGGAATGAGGGATCAAGTGAGGTTACTCCAGATGCTCGTAAACTATTGGGATCCAAAGACAGAGGCCTTCAATCTCGATGGAAAACCATTGAGGATTGAATTGGACAACATATATTTTATTACAGGATTGTCTCATCGGGGTGAGGTTGTAACACCCTGTTTCCCCCAGTCTGTAAAAATAACTATAGTGGCCAAGAACTATGGAAGACTCAAAGATGTGAATGTGTGATGTTGAATGGACCTTAGTATAAAAGGTCGATGAATGTAAATAATGTTATGAATATATGTTGCAAGACTGTTGGGAGGGGGATGTGCTGAAAAGAGACCACGATGGTTGATGAAAGGTGGTGGAAGGCACCTGGAATGGTGGCGTTAACTTCCACCGAAACCAATACCGTATTTGGTTTTCACTGGCTCAAAGATCAAGAGTGGTTCGCTGGCCCCAAAATGAATTACTCGCCGGGCTGGTAGGTGAAGAGGCTCCTCATGAGTTAATGAGGGATGGGGGTGAACCGCCCATCCATGGAAGCCTCAGACCTAACCACCGTGGGGAAGTTCGTGCCACACGCAACCTCGCCGAAAAAGAAAAGGAAGGAAAGAGGTGTGGAAGGGGGCAGTCGTGAAAGAGATCGCAAAAGGGGAGAAATCAGAAGGACTCTGGAAAAAAATATACAAAGTGATTGATAAGTAGAGAAGAAGGAGAGTAACCTTCGTTCTCGACTTCTAACGAACAGAGACTCAGTCTCATAGCATCGTGGTCTAAGCTCGAGGGGTGGATAGTGGTAAATCCATTCGGAATCGCTAAGCCTACAGTTGGGTGGAAACGAGCACCGCTCTCAGCAGTTTCATCAAACCTGGTGTTTTTCCGATAAGTGTTATATCTCGTATCTTGAAATTAATATTCTAACATGTATGTTCATGGTTTGTGCAATTATGAATGGTTTTAGTATAAGACTGTCTGTATGGTGTTTTGATCAGAAATGGTGGCTCTATGATTATATTGGAAAGACCACCTTTGACTTATATACATATACATATTTTGACTGCATGCTTATGTTGGAAAGACCACCTATGGCTTACGTAAATATGCATACATAC
>SNQJ01S0060597.1:4424-23109 GCA_010110895.2 Picea sitchensis | reverse complement strand
ATATATGTTTTGAATGGATTTAGTTTTCAAGTCTGTTCCCAGGAAATTTATTCCCTTAATTGTCTCAAGTAATGCCTTGGATAGATCTCCCCACAGGGACACCCTTTTTGAAAGTTTATCCAAGGATCTGTTGGAGGATTTTATGGCCTAATTCTTAAAACCCTTCACGAGAGAGAATGGTCCTCTTAGACTTCGACATTTAGGTATTTCTTCACCCGGGGTACCTAAGTGCGAGTTCCCTTGTACTCACAAGTCCTGAAACCCCGACTCGCGAAATCCTGAAATGACAGTGGGTGGATGGGTTAGGACATTTCGGTGTTTCAGCACCTGGGGTACCTAAGTGTGAGTTTCCTTGTACTCGCAAATCCTGAAACCCCGACTTGCGAAATCCCGATGGAAGAAACCCCGAAATAAGATGAGCAGGTTTAAGAGTTGGTATTTCAGAGTTTCGGTATCCAGAAAACCCAAGGGTGAGTTCCCTTGTACTCGCAAGTCCCGAAACCCCGACTTGCGAAATCCTGAAACGATAGCGTGTAGATAAGTTACAATATTTCAGCATTTCGGTACCCGGAATACCCAAGGGCGAATTCCCTTATACTTGCAAGTCCTGAAATCCAAACATGAGAAATCCCGATATGACAACGTGTAGATAAATCCCGATATTTAGGTATTTTGGCATCTGGAATATCCAAGGGCAAGTTCCCTTGTACTCGCAAGTCCCGAAATCCCGACTTACGAAATCCCAAAAAGATAGAGTGTGGAGAAGTTATTATATTTCGATATTTCAGCACTCGGGGTACCTAAGTGCGGGCCCCATGTATTCAATAGTCTCGAAACCCTGACTCGCGAAATCTCGATGGAGGAAACCCCAAAATAGTGGAGCATGTTTAGAGTTTGGTGTTCCGGAGTTTTGACTCCCGGGAAACCTAGGAGCGAGACCCCTTGTTCTCACATAACACGAAATCCCGAAAGGAGAAATGCCAAAATGGATTAGCATGGATAGATATGGTGTTTCAGTGTTTCGGCACCTGGGATACCTATCGATAAGTTCTCTTGTGCTCATCAGTCCTGAAAACCCAAATTGCGAAACCCTGAAATAATAATAGTGCGGATGAGATATGGTGTTTCGGTGTTTCGACATCGGGGATACCTATCGGCAAGTTCTCTTGTGCTCGCCAGTCCCAAAAACTTGAATTTCGAAACCTCGAAATAATAATAGTGTGGATGAGATATAGTGTTTTGGTGTTTCGGCACCCGGGATACCTATCGACAAGTTCTCTTATGCTCGCCAGTCTCGAAAACCCGGTTTGCGAATTCCCGAAATAGGCTAAGTGATATATATATACCTGTATGTAGGTTTCAGAGTTTCAGCTCTCGGGAAACCCAGGTGTGAGACCTCATGTCATCGCATATCCCGAAAACCCGGTTTGTGAATTCTTGAAATAGGATGAGTGACATATATATATATATATATATGTGTGTGTGTGTGTGTGTGTGTGTGTGTGTGCAGGTTTCAGAGTTTTCAGCTCCCGGGAAACCCAAGTGCGAGACCTCCTATCGTCGCACATCCGGAAAGCCCAATGGAGGAAGCCCCGAAGGGTAGAGTACCAAACTTATTCCGGGTTGTTGTTAATCTCGATAAGTGGTTAGGTCCATTTTGGGTTTCATCCCTTCGAAAGTCAAGAGAGAAAGGGATCGCTTGCCTCACGACTCCTCGTATCGCGATAGCAGAAGTGCCTTCTCGGAAAGGAATATGGGCATAGTCACGGTCATATGAGGGACTTTAAAGGGAAAGGAGGGTCTATGCTAGGCTCCTTAGAATCTCGGGGAGTGTTGTCCCTTGAGAATAAGGAAAGAAATCCAAAAATTTTCTAGCCCCGTGGTGGGTGTGTTACAGAGGTAGTGAAAATCAAGGCTCAGGGGGCTAGGGGTGGTATGACCATGGAGGATTAAATTTCCACCCATTGTGTTGCAAGAAAAGATAAAGTAGGGATCCAACTCCCAATCAGGGTGATTGAGAACCTGATCTTGGAGATCATCATACTTGTTCTTACACAGATCTGAGTGTCAGCCTCGTTGCACTAGGCATCAAGGCCACTCATGTTCTACATGCTGGAGCATTTACAACCCATTTTTTATGACTGGTGTACCTCACTGTTGACTAACATGAAGAGCCAACTAATAGATTGAAAATAATGAAGAAGGAGGAACTTCGTATTTGCATCCATCTTGTGTAGTTTTTTCTTTGAGAAGGTTCCAGGTTTGAACCCTAGAGTAGAGATCATTCCACATGGACCATGCAATCCAGCCATGTCACGATGTGATGACGTGATGAGGTGGCTAGGAGGTGGTAGGGTGCCAACCCCCTACAATGATGAGTTCTTTTTCTGGTGGCATCGACAGGTCATAGCCATTGACCACTACCCCTATGTTGGGATCGACTACATAGGGGATCCAGATATGTCTTTGCCACCAGGTTTCGCCTACAGTGATATTGGTATGAAAATATTTTATATATTTCATTTTTTTGTGTTTTTCAAAAAGAATAAAAAACGAAAATATTTGTTTATGGCATCAAGTATCAACAATTGTTTTGTCACGCAGATGTAGGTTCATTACGACCAGATGAATTCCCACAACATTGATGAAGGAGACAGAGAGATGAGAATGTAGGAGGATATGCAAAGAGAGTGTTGTAGAATGTGAAGGGGAACCTATCTCGATTGACACACATGATTCCTATGGTTTAGGTGGAGGATCTGCCAGAGGTTATGCAACGACAGGTGGTGGGTGTGCCCTGTGCGTGGGTGTGACTCTTTTGATGTCTCTCAAATTTCGTACTGTGCTACCATGATATGCATCTGGTGCCATAGGAGTACATTCCATGGTCATATATGTACTATACATATATGTATTTTGAGGGTGTGAGCTCCATTTTGTATTATGACACCATATTTTTTGAAAAGATGAAATATAAAAAATTTAGTCCTTGACATTACTTATATATGTTACAATGTGTACATACATGAATGTGCTTTCTTTACTTAAGTTATGTGACAAATTCCAACCTAAAACATAATTAGCATATGCATTAGATACATAATTAAAACTTCTAGGTATGTGATTATAAGTAAGAAAATCAAAGTACCATTCCAAAAGTCGTACCTGTAGGAATCATCGGAGTAGAGTAGGGTCTCACACATGGTAACTGTCATTTAACTGACATACGACTAACTGGGAGTCCAGGCGAACCTCTAAAGACCGAAAACCATTTGAAATGGCATCACGTAATAATTCTATAACATCGCTATACTCAGCCACATTATTCATTCATGGCTCCAGATGAACACCACCTTAAGACACCAGTTGACCCTCAGGTGTGTAAATTACCCAAGCAATGGAATCCATATTCCATGTATGAAGAATGGAACCGTCTACAAATCCTAAGTATATTGAAGACTTTGTTGACATCTGCCAACCAAGGGAAAATTGATAAGCAAGCCAATGACACAAAGGAAAATATGTATATACACTAAGATACACTAGTATATAGAAAGTCACACCCAAGCTTGAGGGATCATGTGTAATATATTTTAAGGTAGATCCCATTTTTAGGCTCATCCAACATATTCCCTTCACAATATTCCAACTCATAGTCTCCTTTCTCTAAAACACATCGCACGATATAAGGACCATGCCACATGGGGTTGAACTTGCTTGCTCCCAATGGTTCTTTGGCTTGGTCATACAATAGAACCAAGTCACCTTCAACATATTGTCGAGGATAGACAGACCTATCATATTGAACCTTAACATGTTGTTTATTTTCTTCGATATACGTAGAGGCATCTCAACGCTGCTCATCTAGCAGCTCCAGGTGTACGAGGAATTTTTCAATATTGGATGTGTTAGGTAGGAGATCAATTTCCAGTTTGAGGGAAGGTATTTCAAATTCAATTGGAAGGATCGACTCCGCGTCGTGTACTAACTGAAAAAGGAGAAAAATTGGTAGAAGTATTTACCGAGGTTCGATATGCCCAAAGCATAGGGTAAATCATTAGATGCCAATCATATTTACTCTGGCTGACAGTTTTTTGCAAGATGATCTTGAGATATTTATTCACCACCTCTACTTGTCCATTCACCTGGGGATAATAAGGGGAAGAATAACCGTGCTTAAACCCCATTTTTTATGCTAACTCCTTCATCATCTAATTATGAAAGTGACTGCCATGATCAGTGACAATCTCCTTTGGGATTCCGAACCGGGCTATAATTTGGTTGAATATGAAGAAAGTTTTCATCTTACCATTGAATTTAATGGTAGGCATGACATCTTCCCATTTAGTAGAGTAATCCATGAACACAATAATATGATGATGGTGCCTAGCCAAAGCTGGCTTACAATCCATAAAATTTACACCCCACTTAATGAAGGGACCGACGATGATGACTAGGTGAAGAGGGGTTGGATGCGAGCGAATTTTTCGAGTGAACACCTGGAAAGGGTGACAATTATTGACTGCTTCAATACAATATTTAAAAATTGATAGTAAAAAATAATCGACTCGAATATTTTTTTTGCCTGTTGCAAGCCTAGATAGATGACCACCAAAAGCCCCATTGTGACAATCATTGAGAACCAAATCAACTTTCTTGTGATTCAAACAATGATGGAAAATATTATCTACCCCTCAACGAAACAAAGTGTCGCTCATGATAAGGTAGTTTTTAGCTTGATGACTTATATGTCATTGATCGTCTCTCGAAAGATGCTAGGATAACTTCAAAGTTTGAAGATAAATTAGAATGTCTCGATACCAGGCGTACGAAGACGATATAAGGAAGATATGTTCATCCACAAATGAATCATCATGAATAATTTCCTCATCTAGTTGAGGGAAGTTTGATATCAACTCAGAAAAAAACTAGAAATTTCTTATACTTTGCCATAGAAAAATCGAGATCAAATTCTTGTAAAATAACAATCCACTTATTTTATTTCCCCCCTATGATATGCCTAGTAAGGGAATATTGAAATGGATTGATATATGCAACTACAATAATTTTTCAAAGTAATATATAATGCCATAATCTTTGAACACCATGTACAACGACTAACGCTAGCTTCTCAATGTGAGAGTATTTAAGTTCAGGATTGACCAAGTTTCGTCTGAGATAGTAGACAATGTGTTCATGGAGCTCATCATCCTCCTGAACTAGAACCATACCAATCGTCCCTTCAGACACAACGATATAAAGAAAATAGTCTTTACTGTAGTCTGGAGGTGTCGATACCAAGGATTTCTTAAGGGCATCAAAAGATTCTTGGGCTCACTCATCCCATATAAATGGTGTATCCTTCTTCAAAATCCACACTAAACCCTTAGTCAAATTGGCATAGTTCACTATGAACTGACGCAAGAAGTTAGTCTTCCTCTGTAAGCCTTGAAGTTGTCGAATGTTGCACGGCGGAGGAAAATGAAGTATTACCTCAACCTTCATAGGAGCCACCATGATCCCTTGCTCAGAGATTAAGAATCCTAAAAGATGTCCAGACCTAACGCATAAGATGCACTTGTGAGAGTTTAAACAAATGTGATAATAAAAACATCTATAAAACCTAATCGAAGGTGAGAGGAGTGATCTACTCTCTTGCAAGAGTGAGTAGTGATATTGTTGAGGTAATCTTCGACAATATGTTTGAGATCATGAAAATAAAAGTTCATGGAATGTTGGAAGGTTGCTCCGACGTTTTTAAGGCCGAAAGGCATTTTCTGGTATGTGAAAGTACCCAAAGGACAAAAAAACGTTGTCTTATGTTGATCCTCGGGTTTAATTTGAATTTGATTATATCCTGAAAATTCGTCCATAAAAGAAAAAACTTCACTTCCTGCGCATTCATCAAGAATATGGTCTATGAAAGTAGTCGAGAAGTTGTCTTTAGGACAAGCCTTTTTCAGGTATCAAAAATCCATACACACGCGGATGGTTCCTTGTTTCTTATTCACGGGAAAGGGGTTGGACACCCATTCGGTTAAGGGAACTAGGTAGATGAAACCAACATTTAGTGGCTTCTCTACCTCTTCCTTAATAGTAGGGGCCTTCCTAGGATTAACAACTCTAAGACGTTGTCGAACAGGTCTAGCATCCAGATAAGTCTTGATCTCATGTTCGAAAATGCTGGGGTTTATCCTTGAAATCTCTTCGTACGACTAAGCAAATACATCACGAAATTTTTTGAAGAGATCGGTGTAGATCTGAATTTATTTAGGCGAACAATCCGCACCAATATATAAATTCTCATTTTTTCCAGGAATTCGAGAGATGTCGATCGTGACGATAGGGGAAATATTTGCCATGTTTCCTTCGGCATAAATACTATGCATATCTATCAGAATGATCCAGATGGATATCAGTGTCCAACCATCTTTTCCAACTCTCTCAAAACCATTTTCTAGCAATTTTGGCAATTTACTATTTTTAGCAGTTTTTAACTTCCGAGGTCATTTTGAGGGCCTAAATGAAGGTTTTTTGGGATCGATCTTCTCAATGATAGTAGAAGGCTCTAGTTGAGCTCCCAAAATGAATCTCCTCGACGATATCTTTCCAAAGGGTGATCATGCGCCTAAAACAAATATGATATGAAAAAGTTATGACCCCGGGAAGTTGATGTACTAACTTACCCAAACGAGGCTCACATGACTTTTGGCACTTCATCTCCTAAGGTTAGGTTTTTGGATGTATAAGGTTTTTGACATTCTGGTTTATTTTAAAAATGCATTCAGAGCCTCATTGTAATTATATTCTTGCGAATGAGCGTAGTCATCACATCTCTTCTCAGAGATAATCCGCCACCATTCCAGCAAGCTTGTTTTCCGCTGCATTTTATAGTTTCAGCTTATTTCCTTATTGAATAGAAAACCAGTTTTACTGTATCTTTGTTATTTTGTATTAAGCATCTTTTAATAATTTGTATTCATTTCATTCTGCTCATAAAATCTAGATCAGTGGTATCATATCAATTTGCTCCTTGTTGTCTTAATGCATGTCCCCAACGAGGTCATGGTACAAAGAATTGGGTCTCGAGATTGCTTCTCTTGAGGAAGAAATCTCTCGCATGCCCAAGAGACCTCTCATGACAGGAGAAAATAAAGATGACTTGACAAGAGATCCTTTCAAAAAAATTCTTGAGGAATCCCTCATGCAACATAGGAACGAGATGATGGATAGTTTCGTTCAAATCCTTCAACGAATACCAACAGGAAACACATCTTCCTCGAGCGGAGGCAACACCCCCTTCAAGGTACAAATCAAATTCAATATTCCTATATTTGAAGGTCATATAGATGCAAATGTTGTATACAAGTGATTGAATCTACTAGAAGGGTATTTGTTTGTCCATAACTTTTCGAATAGAGAAAATATTAGTTTTGTACTCCTCAAAGTCATTCCCCCTGTCAAAGATTGGTTTGAAACTTTCTGTGAGAAAAAGGAAACATAGGAAACCTCATTAATTATAGTCGTTGCCACCTAGGAATCCTTCAAGGATTCTATTAAGGAACAATACTACTCTGTCGGAAGTTATGACGACTTGTATACCAAATGGACTACACTGCGGCAAGAAAGAGACCAAGCGGTGCCAGAGTTCACAAATATATTCCATACCTTGGGAACCAAGCTAGGTATCCAATATTCAAAGAACCATCTAGTGCTCAAGTATCGCGGTGCTCTACATAGATACATCCAGACCGAAATGTAATTTCTGGACTTCTTGTCCTTGGGCGTGGCCTATCGATATGCCATCAAAATCGAGTAGAAGATCAAACAAAAGACATGACAATTTGGGCCTGGGAACCCCTCACAGAAAAATCCAGGAATGGGTGGCCCCAACCCATAGAACAAAGGACTGAGCAAATATGGACAGTATTAGGACAACCAGTCCAAGACGCAATAAAATAAAGACACCAGAAAGATAAATAAATATACCGATAAGTGGTGTGACTTCCATAAGATCCCTTGGAATAACACTATTGACTGTCGCTCAAAGAATTCATTGTTGGCTGAAGTGAAAGCCTCTAAATCAGATGCAGGTTCTGACTTTGATTCAGAACCAAAAAGGGGAAGACAGATCATTGAAGCGAAACCCAGTGCCACCATTTCTACCACCAAGCTAAATCATGGTGAACCAGAAGATCCAGAAGAAGGAAAGCACCTCTTCCATTCACAGATGTGGGTAAAAGGAACCCCAATGCACTTCATTGTTGGCAGTGGTAGCTAGAAGAACCTCATCTCGGAAGATGTTGTCAAGCAGTTGGCCCTATCGACAATGCCACACCCACAACCCTAGACCATTGGATGGCTCCGCTAAGGAAGCAATCTTTGCGTCAACCAACAGTGTCGATTGTCATACAACATCAATCCCTTTAAAGACGAGTTATTGTGTGATGTTTCTCCTCTCAAAGTTTGTAATGTTATTTTGGGCCAACCTTATTTATGGAAACGTCATGTTGTATATGAGTCTAGGCCTCGTAGTTTTATTATTACTTTGAATAGGAAATTGTACAGGATACCCGAGGGAGTCCCTCCTAGTGCTATTTCCTTGATCTATTCCAAGAAATGCAGGAAGTTCATCTCTTAGAACATGAAATTTGTCTTCTTCGTGATTCGCTCTCAAAGTGAGTGAAATATTGCAGCCACATCCAGGGTCTTCATGAGCGATCTCTCCACACAACAGAAGCAAGTGGATAAGGTCACGGAAGAATACTCATATATCTTCTCCTCTCCTATCGGGGTACCTCTGCACTTCTAGGTCAAGCATCCCATCGATCTGACCCGAGGCACACCGCTACCCAATGGGCCAATCTACCACTTCTCTCTATTAGAAAACGCGAAGATCAAGAGGAAGATCCTAGAACTACTCCACAAGGGGAACATACTTCCCATCTCATCGCCTTGTGGGAGACAAATCATGTTGGTGTAGAAGAAAGACGGGACTTGGCGACTATGCATTGATTACCGGGCCCTGAATAAAATCACATTCTGAAACTGGTAACCAATTCCCCGAATCGAAAACCTCTTTGATCATCTCACGGGGGAAAAATACTTAAATAAGATTGATATGAAGTTTGGCTACCACCAGGTCCCAATAGAACATACATTTGTATGGAAGATCGCCTTCAAGTCAAAAGAAGGTATTTTTGAATGGTTGGTCATGCCCTTTGGTTTGACAAATGCTCCAACAAATTTTATGAGTATGATGGATGATATCTTATGAAATTTCACCAATACTTTTGTAGTGGTGTATCTAGATGACATTCTAATCTACAACAAGACTTAGGCGGAACACTTGCCGCATATTCAATAGGTTCTACACACCCTGCGACAACACAAACTATATGGAAACTTGGAAAAATTATCCTTCGGCATGGACATGTTCCATTACTTATGCTACATTTTTTATTGACATGGTGTGCATGTGGATCCATCCAAGATCAAGGTCATCCTTGACTGGCCAACCTCAACCACACTCACTGAAATTCAGAGCTTCTTGGACCTCGCCAATTTCTATCACAGGCTTCAACAAAGGCACCGATAACAGGCAAACTGATTTAAAACAGAGAATAAAATCAGTAGCAGAAAAAAATAAAATTTATAATAATTTAGAGGAAAAATTGCAGAAGAATCGAAATTTAGATGTAATCAAGATGGTTTAGTGCAATATAAAAACATAATTTGCGTTCCAAGCAACAAAGAATTGAAAATTTTAATATAGGTTGAAGTACATAAGAAACCTTACTCAGATCATCTAAGATACTGAAAGACTATAACAACTTTGATAAAAGAGTGTTTTTGGCCCGGGATGAAAACTGAAGTGGTTGAATATCTTGCTAGGTGTCTTGAGTGCCAACAAGTTAAATTTGAGCATTGTCACCCAGTGGGACTATTTTAGCCAATACCCATTCTTGAGTGGAAATGGGAAGAAATCAACATGGATTTTATTACAGGACTGCCTAAAACTAAGAAACAAAATGATTCTATTATGGTATTATTAGAAAAAATTGCTAAAGTTGCACACTTCATTCGAGTAAAATCAACTCATAAGGCGATGAACATTGTTGAAATATTCATGAAATAAATCTTTAGGATGCCTAGTATACCAAAGACTATAATTTCAGATAGGGACACAAAATTCACCTCGAATTTCTGGAGGGATTTGTTCATTGGTTTGGATACTCAATTTAACTTAGTGTCGCTTACCATCTTCAAATTGAAGGTCAGACTGAAAAGGCCAACTGAATTTTAGATGATATGTTGTAGATGCATGTGATGGACTGTCTAACAAAGTGGAAAGAGTACCTCCACTTGGCTGAGTTTGCATACAATAGTGGTTATCAAGCCTCCTTAAAGATGAGTCCCTTTGAGTTAATGTATGGTATAAAATGTTGAACAACTCTTAGTTGGGTCAGCCCAGTAGACAGGATTATTTTGGTCCCAGATATGTTAAAAGAAATGGAAACAATTGTATAAAAAGAAAATTGCATACAATAGTGGTTATCAAGCCTCCTTAAAGATGAGTCCGTGTAAGTCACTTGAAAATTGCACAGGACAAACAAAAGAGGTTTGAATATTTGACGATAACACATGGAACAATTTAAAATTGGATATAATGTTTATCTTAAAGTCAGACCCAATAACAATGCACTAAAATTGGGAAAAAATACTAAGTTAGCATCCATGTTTTGTAGGCCATTTCAAGTGCTCACTAGAGTGGGGCTAGTGGCCTATCAACTTGCACTTCCATCCAATTTAAAAGTTCACAATGTATTTCATGTTTCATTATTAAAGAAGTATGTACATGATGTAAATCATGTTTTAAATTGGAATGTGATTCAGGTGGAACCACTACGTATTCTTGACAAGAAGGAAATTATGTTGCGGAACCAAGCCATCACTCAGGTTAAAGTGCAATGGAGGTACTTTATTCCAAAGGATGATACTTGGGAGATTGAGGAAGGAATGAGAAAAGCATACCCATCTATATTCCAAAGATGATATGCTCAAATTGGAACATCGGGGATGTTGTTCAATTCAAAGTGGGAGAGTATGTAATGTCCCTCAATTTATAAACATTTAAAGATTTAATTTATTGCTAGTTTATGTTGTGAAAGTATTGGAACAGACTTGTGTGGAATTATATCATCATAAACGTTAAAGATGAATATTTTTTGTAAAGTTTATTTTTTAAATTATTTTGTTAACAAGAAACAAACTAATTACAAAATCCAATTAAAAAGAGTAAATCATTATTCCATGGCTGAGTGAAAAGGATAAAAACCACTAGAGTAAATTATTGTCCATGAGATAAGTGGAATCCTACTCCCAAAGGTGTGGGATGCTAGAGAACAAGCAAGCAAAAATATTGTATAAGGTAGGACAAGAAGATTGTATAAGGTAGGACATTGTTGAGTACTTGTGAGGAAATAATTTTGATGGTTCTCGACAAAATCAAACTCTAGTAAATCTAGAGAAAGTCATTAAATTTTAGTCCTTGTGGAATAATGATTTAAGCTTGGGGATGGTAAGAAAAAGTAATTTTGGTTGTTCATGTCTACTTCTGGAGGAATTGGTTTGCTATTCAGATTGTTTCCACTTATTGAATAACTCCCATATATGTTCTTTAATTTATTTATCTCTATTCTTTTTATTATTTATTACATTGCAGTAGAAAATGATTGCAAATTCTATAATGTCTATATAGTAGAGAATGTTTGCAAAATTTATAGTTTTAAGTGTTTGTATCTAAGAAAATACTACGTTCCTTTTATCACTAAACTATTGAGAAAAGTATTCACTAAAGTGTGAGTGGAATGTTTATACTTTACAAAGAATAATGTTTATAATTACTACAATGAGAAATAGAAGAAAATATAGAAGAACTTGTAGGTCAATATAGTTGTAAAGAGTTTATTATTATTGTAGTAAGAAAGAAAAGAGTAGGTCTAATTCTCTTATATTTTTAAATAGGTTTAATCTTTTAAAAGAAGAAGTTTATAAAAACTCAAATAGATCATTAGATAAAAATACAAGAACATGATTATACACATAATATATATTAAGTTACAACAAGCATCTAGTAGATATTGACTATTTAAGAGGTTAAATTTCGCATATGGGATAATTTTCCATGGTTTCCAAAAAAAGATTCGCCAATTTCCATTTTTTCTAAAAACAATTTGCTCAAATTCTATAGAATAAAAATATTTTACCTTTAAAATGGCCAAAATTTTATAGAAGCAATATAAAATCTTTAGAAATTTGAATATTTTTACAAAAGTATCCAAACATTTTAAATTTTGAATATTAAGGACTAATAAAATTAATCCAGGTTTCTACATTTTAATATAAATTTTCATCCTTAAAATTATTCATAAGTCACATCATTTTCTGCGTTAAACACTTGGATATTATTTTCTTTCCATAAACCACTTGATACAAAAATATATAAGAGAAACTCTTGATTAGCATATGAGAAAAAGAATATATTATAGAAAGAGAAAAAGAATGATTGTCTTGGCATTAAACTAAATCAAAACTATGGCGTCCAAAGCAGAGTTCGTAAATAGAGAATATTTTCCATAGAGTGTAGAGGTAAAAATAATATAATAGTAAAAAGAAAGATTCTCACTTTAACCCAATAAAACGAGATACTATAACCATAGTTTTATCCAAGACATAGTATGATAACGTTTTAAAAACAAATCGTGAAAGCCAATGACCATGACAGCTCATTAATGGAATAAGGGTAAATCCCTTTCTTTTGTATAATAACAAAGTCATTAAGTACCGATGCAATCAACATAGGGTAACATATATGCCTTTAAATAAAACAAATAAAGTTGTATTTTTGATAAGGTCACTCCAATGACCAAACCCTCGGTGTTGGAGTCAAACGATATCATGTTAACACAACAAACTATAAATTAAATATTGTCTTATTAAATGATATTTATATAAGTCACCGTATTCAGTTTATAAAGAATATTACAGGGGTAACCAATCTCTATGTATATAATTTAGAAGAAACTCAATGATATTGAATCAAATTGGTCTTTATAATGATTTAAACCTAATAGTTAAACACTTAGGTAAACCTAATCTTGGGTAATGAACCAAGATACCTGGTCATTCGTTTGAATACAAGATGAGCCATGATAAGGCCATGCTCTAATAAGGGTCGTTTAAGGCCATGCTCTAATAAGGGTCGTTTACACCTACAAACTGACCATAAATAAAACGTTAAGGCTTGTATTAAAGTATGAAGTATCGAATAAAGTTTACACCTACAAACCGACCATAAATAAAACGTTAAGGCTTGTATTAAAGTATGAAGTATCGAATAAAAAACAGAATTTACAAACAAATACGTTGTCATTTGTTTACCTATGTAAGATAAGACAAGCGTAGTGAAGCTTCTTAGCAAGCCATCACTGGTAGGAGTCCTTAGCAACACGTCCACACTATACTAGATAAACTTTGTCCATAGAATTAGTACCTGAATCTGCACCAATGTCTAAGACCCCTTACTCAATGAGTACTCCATAATTGATAGAACTTAAGATGCAACTTCGGGAACTATTAGATAAATAGAGCATCGATTTTGTTTGTGAAAAAGAAACATGGAACTTTTTGATTATGTATTGACTATAGACAACTTAAAAACATGACTATTTAAAACAAGTATCATTTTCCTCATATTGATGACTTGTTTGATCAAGTTGGAGGAGATAAGGTTTTCTCTAAGATAGATTTGAATTCACAATATCACCAGATTAGAATTAAATAGGATGACATACATAAAACTGTGTTCTGAACTAGATATGGACACTATGAATTTGTAGTGATACCTTTTGGTTTAACAAACAAACCTACTACATTTATGTGTTTGATAAACAATGTGCTTAGAAAGTATCTAAACAAGTTTGTAATTGTGTTTATAGATGATATATTGATCTATTCAAAAACCAAAAAAGAAGGGATCCCATTTGACCCAGAAAAGGTCAAGGCCACACTAGATTGGTCAGTACCAAAAAATGTGTCAAATGTTTGATCCTTCATGGGCATGATAGGTTATTATCATACATTCATAGAAGGGTTTTCTAAAGTTTCTTATCCAATAACTTCATTCCAAAAGAAAGGAATTAGATTTAAGTGGAAAGAAAAATTTCAAGAGAGATTTGAAAAATTAAAACAATTATTAACAACGACAACTATCTTGAAGATAGAACATCCACATAAATATTTTTTGTTATGTATTGATGCCTCAAAAGAAGGGTTAGGAGGATTGTTGTTACAAGGTGATTATGTGATTTCCTATGCATCACAGAAATTGAAATCTCATGAAAATAATTATGCAACACATGATCTAGAATTAATCGTTATTGTGCATGATTTAAAGATGTGGCAACACTACTTGTTGGTTAGGATGTTTTTGTTGAAAATAGATAATATCCGTCTTAAATACTTTTTCAATCAAAAAAACTTGAATGCAAGACAATAAAGATGTTTAGCTTTCCTAAGTGAGTATGATTTCAAGGTAAAACAAATTAAAGGAAAATAAAATAAAATAAAAGATGCACTCAGCAGAAAACTAAATGTAATTTACAGTAGTAACATGCAAACTCATTTAAAACGGAGAATAAAATAAGCAGCATAAAACAATAAAATTTATAATAATTTACAGGAAAAATTGCAGAATAATGAATTGGTTGCAAAAGAATTGAAATTCAGATGTAATCAGGATGGTTTAGTGCAATATAAAAACATAATTTACGTTCCAAAGAACGCAGATTTGAAATTTTTAGTATGGGTTGAAGTACATAAGAAACCTTACTCAAATCATCTAGGATACCAAAAGACCATAACAACTTTGAAAAAAGAGTGTTTTTGGCTCGGAATGAAACTGAATGGTTGAATATCTTGCTAGGTGTCTTGAGTGCCAACAAGTTAAAGTTGAGCACTGTCACCCAGTTGGACTATTTTATCGAATACCCATTCTTGAGTAGAAATGGGAAGAAATCAACATGGATTTTTATTACAGGACTGCTTAAAACTAAGAAACAAAATGATTCTATTATGGAATTATGAGAAAAAATTACTAAAGTTGCACGCTTCATTCTAGTAAAATCAACTCATAAGGCGATGAACATTGTTGAAATCTTCATGAAATAAATCTTTAGGATGCCTAGTATACCAAAGACTATAATTTCAGATAGGGACACATAATTCACCTCGAATTTCTGGAGGGATTTGTTCATTGGTTTGGATACTCAATTTAACTTAGTACCACTTACCATCCTCAAATTGAAGGTTAGACTGAAAATTTCAACCGAGTTTTAGAGGATATGTTGCAGATGCATGTGATGGAACGTCTCACAAAGTGGGAAGAGTACCTCCACTTGGTTGAGTTTGCATACAATAATGGGTATAGGGCCTCCTTAAARATGAGTCCCTTTGATTTAATGTACGATATAAAATGTTTAACACCTCTTAGTTGGGTGAGCCCAGTAGACAAGATTATTTGTGGCCCAGATATGTTAAAAGAAATGGAAACAATTGTATAAAAAGAAAAAAAAACTTGAAAATTGCATAGGACAAACAAAAGATATTTAAAGATTTGAAGAGACCACATGCAAAAATTTAAAATTG
The DNA here is from genome assembly GCA_010110895.2 of Picea sitchensis. Classification (NCBI taxonomy): domain Eukaryota; kingdom Viridiplantae; phylum Streptophyta; class Pinopsida; order Pinales; family Pinaceae; genus Picea; species Picea sitchensis. The sequence continues at coordinate 7,401 of SNQJ01S0060597.1, read as the reverse complement.
GAGATAATGTTTATCTTAAAGTCATACTCAAGAACAATGCACTAAAATTGGGAAAAAGTACTAAGTTAGCACCCATGTTTTGCAGGCCATTTCAAATGCTCACGAGAGTGGGGCCAGTGGCCGATCAACTTGCACTTCCATCCAGTTTAAAAGTTCATAATGTATTTCATGTTTCATTATTAAAGAAATATGCACATGATGTAAATCATGTTTTAAATTGGAATGTGATTCAGGTGGAACCACTACGTATTCTTTACAAGAAGAAAATTATGTTGTGAAACAAATCCATCACTCAAGTTAAAGTGCAATGGAGGCACTTTAGTCCAAAGGATGCTACTTGGGAGATGGAGGAAGGATTGAGAAAGACATACCCATCTATGTTCCAAAGATGATATGCTTAGATTGGAACACTGAGGACGTTATTCAATTCAAGGGGGAGAGGATGTAATGTCCCTCAATTTATAAACATTTAAATATTTAATTTCTTGCTAGTTTATGTTGTGAAAGTATTGGAACAGACTTGTGTGGAATTATATCATCATAAACATTAAAGATGAATATTTTTTGGTAATTTATTTTTTTAAATTATTTTATTAACAAGAAACAAACTAATTATAGAATTCAATTAAAAAGAGTAAATCATTATTCCATTGGTGAGTGAAAAGGATAAAAACCACTAGAGTAAATTATTGTCCATGGGATAAGTGGAATCCTACTCCGAAAGGTGTGGGATGCTAGGGAACAAGCAAGCAAAAAGTTAGGACAAGAAGATTCCCTAGGGTTAGGGATGAGACCAACTTGAAAAGACCTAAGCAAGCTATTATATACAAGTATTGTATAAGGTAGGACACTATTGAGTACTTGTGAGGAAATCATTTTGATGGTTGTAGACAAAATCAAACTCTAGTAAATCTAAAGAATGTTATAAAATTTCAGTCCTTGTGGAATAATGATTTAGACTTGGGGGTGGCACCAAAAAGTAATTTTGGTTGTTCATGTCTAGACTCTAGAAGAACTAATTTGCTGCTCAAATGTCTCTATACATACAGTAGAGAATGCTTGCAAAATTTATAATTTTAAGTGTTTATATCTAAGAGAATACTACTTTCTTTTTATCACTAAACTATTGGCAAAAGTATTCACTAAAATGCCAGTGGAATGTTTATACTTTAAAAATAATAATGTTTATAATTACTGCAATGAAAAATACAAGAAAATATAGAAGAACTTGTACGTTAATATAGTTGTAAAGAGTTTATTATTGTTATAAGTCACCGTATTCTATTTATAAAGAACATTACATGGGTAACCAATCTCCGTGTATATATTTTATAAGAAACTCAATGATATTGAATCAAATTGGTCTTTATAATGATTAAAACCTAATAGTTGAACAGTTAGGTAAACCCGATCTTGGGTAATGAACCAACATACCTGGTCATTCGTTTGAATACAAGATGAGCCATGATAAGGTCATGCTCTAATGAGGGTGGTTTACACCTACAAACCGATCATAAATAAAACATTAAGGTTTGTATTAAAGTTTGAAGTACCGAATAAAAACCAGAGTTTGCAAACAAATACGTCGTCATTTTTTTACCTCTGTAAGAGAAGACAACTGTGCTGAAGCTTCTTAGCAATCCATCACTGGTAGGAGTCCTTAGCAACACGTCCACACTATACCAGGTAAACTCTGTAAGGAAGAGAAATACAATGTTAGGATAAATATCAATTATTAAAAGAGGAAATTGAACCTTATGACTTCAAATCTATCAGGACTGAAGTAAACATGTAGTCATTAACTTTCAAACCAAGATTATTGTACGGCTCAGGAATGAGCAACTCCATGACTATAATGTGAAATGAGGGAGTAAACCCTACCCCAGGAGAGAATGGGGTAGGGTTTAATGTGAAATGAGGGAGTAAACCCTACCCCAGGAGCAAATGATACAGTGAACACAAAGCCAAACGATGATAGCGATGGTACTGGCAGAGTGTCATCTCGAGAATAGTGAATGGCGTCAAGACGTGGGTTGGCCTCGAGTTTATCTCGTTGATTACCATGAAATTTACGGTAGTTAAACCAAGCTTAAGTTCTGTTAAACACGCAGTCAACCACATGTTAGTTCAATACATTTAATTTGTGAATCATGACAATTGTAATTTATATGTTATATCCCTATGCCAATATCCTACGTAGAGTCGAAGGTTGAGAACCGTGTGAGTAAACGACATGTTCATTAAGATACGACGTATGCTATATTAATTGCCATAGTTATTATATTTGGGTGGGTTGCAGATGTAATCCACAAATGGATTAAGACCATAATTTTTATATATGAGTGGGATTGTGGATAGAATATACTAATACCCACAATAGTATATATAGTTTTGAATATGTTTAACATTGAAAACTTTTTAACATAATAAGAGAAGAATTAAACCATGTCCAATATTGATATTAGTCCTAAACGTTTGGTCTCCATAAGAAATGTAAAAGGATTAAACAATGATAAAGGACTATTGCTATTAAGACTTATAATATGGTAGTAAAGTTAAAATATCAAGTAACAAAGTATGTCTGCTCCATAGCTCATGAAGTCACCATGTTTAGTTAAATATGGACTTGGGTGAGAAGAATTGTAATATGATAAAACATGTAAATAGAGAGTAGTTCGATAGTTTAATTTATTTACTCAAAGAGAAATAAGATCTTAATTCTTTACTTGTAGAGAGAATCGTTGCAACCGCCTTTGAATAGGTATTTTGTCATGTCAACAACATGAAAATTAGATAATTATACACAATACACATTTAACCAATTTGTAAAAGATATATTCTAAGGATAATTTCACGAGTACATTATTAATAATGGAGGAAAAAAATTGGTGAAAAGAATCATTACACCACCTCAAGTTGTTGTCATCCTTCAAAACATCCACAATATCTACGATCTCCAAGTCTCCAAACTTGTGCC